>OZ017743.1:57400868-57530868 GCA_963969285.1 Odontomyia ornata | reverse complement strand
CACTTCACATTGTAGTTTGCTACATCCTCCCCCGCGTTGAACGGTCCGTTCAAACTTCTGCTTGGCTTACTGGTAGGCTGTGACGTCGAGGTCGAGAAACGGGTCTTCGAGTACGGGAGCGGCATAGAAGATGTTTGAATTTGTATGTGAGGAAAGCGGTGAGAGCAATGATGGAACCAAGGCTGATATATCCCACCGTGTAATGATGAACATCGTGCGTGTCGAGCTCGGTGGAATCGGAGAAATCCTGCGCCTGCAATTGAGTTTTTAATGCGTCGATTTCAGCTGCATATGTCTGATAGTGGCTAGACGTTCTATTTGGAATTCCCAATGGCAACGAATCGCTATTTGTGCCGATGTGAGCCTTTGTGTAGGACGTTCCAAAATTACTGAAATAAGTGCGGTGGCCTTGAATGGTTGCAGTGTCGGATTTGAGTACGCAGTCTGGCTCCATGTCAAGAATCCCTGATCCTGCCAAACTCATTGTGGACGTGTTTCCGTTACATACGACATGAAGTGTCGTCTGGGTTTTAAGAGCGAAAATCCATTTGTTGGAATGAAGTATCTGATCCCAAATCGACGGAATTTTGATTTCGGTTGAGGCGCATTCGGTAGAGGGTGGTAGTCCTGTAAAAGCATAATTTCACAGGTACTGATGTTGGCCACCTGATGGTATAATGGATGAGACTGTTTACATAAATGGGTCGTTGGTTCCATCCAGCTGCAAGACGTATATTCTTGTTCTGTGAGCGGATAGTATACGTCACGATGAGGGCTTACAATTAAGTAATTAGAACTGGGAAGTATTGCCATAAGCCGGTTGTGTTGTAGTGTTGGAATTGGAAACAGCTTGAACAGATCAAATGTAGCTACGTTAATAAGTGGGACTTCCAATTCAAATATAACGAAGTCTTTCGTAATTTTTGCATCAATTGATTCCACCTTGAATAATTGCAGGTAGTTTTCACGTACTACAGGTAGACGCTGCGCCTCGGGTTAGTGTTCTTTTATGTTGGCTATTTCTTCGCTCAATTGTTGCTGCGATAGTAACAACGGATTAAAATTTCCGTGTTGTGTATCAGTGATTACGTTTATTATGGAGGACTGGATTCTTTGTAAATTGAAGGTGATCAAAGTCATTTGAAATGACAGAGTCATGATCAGATTAGTGACCTTATCTTGGCTGGATTCACTGTTGGGACTCTTCCCTTCATTGGACAATCGGTCTAGTTCCGTCTCTATTGCCATGAACCTTTTCTGGATGGTTTGCTCACTCTTTCCAATTATATTTAATGTCGAATCGATGATGGATGTCTGATATTTTAAAAGAGAAAACATTTTTTTCTGATAGCCCTTTACACTGTTGATTGTGTGCGACATTTGATTAGCGTACTCCTCGTCTAATACGCCAAACAAGGATTTGGCCACACTTCCCACTATATTGAATGCTCCTCTTTTTGATCTAGGCTTCAAAAAATTATTTATGGTTATAAGCTCACTTTGTATGTGGCTGAAATGGGTTATTAGCTGTACGCAACCAGTCTTGTAGTTTCCTCGATCGCAGAGTTGTTGCAGCAGCTCCGTCCCGTTTCGTAATATCGAGAACTCGGCCCAGTATGGCTGTAAGTCATAGTAGATCAACGATTTCCATTCGCTCGATGATAGGTATGCATGACCCAATGATTGGAAATGCAAACCTGGATTAGGACCAATAGATGTTGTTTTAATCTGTTCCGTGTTTACCATAGGAACAAGTAGGCAGGCCAACAACATTGATATAATTGATGCTCCTTTGATTCGTTTTTTGGGTTGATCCCTGGAGCTACCCGCTTCTATGTCATCTTCTGAGACTGATCGTTTTCGAGGCTCAGTGAATTCTTCATCAGCGCATGTGACTTCCTCTATCGGGAGAGGGGCAAGCCTATTGATAGGTCTTTTGAATATGCCGGACGATGTTTTTACGTCAGCCACACGAACATAGCCGTCGTCGCCTCTATAAACCTTGATAATTTTGCCCAGTGGCCGTTTCATTACAGGCGTGTTGTCTTCCTTGATAATAACGATTAAACCTGGTTGAACATTCTGACTGCTCTGCTTCCATTTCGAACGCTGTTGTAGTTGGTTCAAGTATTCGTCTGACCAGCGCCGCCAAAATTCTTGTTTAATATGGCGTACAAGTTTCCATCTGGTAAGCAATCCACCCTTCAGTGGTTCCGCTAGGGGATCTACAGTAGCGGTTAAAGCCTCTCCGATGAGGAAATGTCCCGCTGTGAGCGCGGCGAGATCATTTGCATCTGTTGGTAGTGGTGTTAATGGTCTTGAGTTGAGAATGGCTTCGATTCCTACCACCAGCGTTTGTAATTCCTCGTAAGTTAAAGTTGCTGCTGATGTGCCTCTGAGCAGCAAATATTTTGCCGATTTAACAGCGGCCTCCCACAGCCCACCAAAATGAGGTGCACGAGGCGGTATAAAGTGGAAGTCAATGTTCCGGTCATTACAAACAGCTGCAATTTTTTCTTGCGATTTAACGGAGTATAAGGACAAGGAGAGTTCTTTGAGCTGATGATGTGCTCCCACGAAGTTGGTTGCGTTGTCACAATATAGATTTTTGCAATGGCCTCATCTGCCGATGAACCGTTTGAGGGAACCGAGGAAAGCTTCTGTGCTAAGATCACTCACCAGCTCTAAATGCACCACCTTTGTGGCAAAACAACAAAATATGGCAATGTAGCCCTTTTGCGGTCGCGTTTCTCGCCCACGATAATGAATCATCATAGGGCCACAGAAATCGACGCCTGTATTGATAAAGGGCCTTGCAGGTTGCACACGTGTAGGTGGTAAATTTCCCATAAGTTGAGAAAGTAGCTGTGGGTTCGCTCTATTGCATCGTATGCATTGTCGCACAATAGATCGTGCTAACGTTTTTCTATTTATTGGCCAGAAGCGTTGCCTTGTTGTCGCGAGTAATGCTTGTGGACCAAGGTGGCAATTGTCCTGGTGAATATCAGCCATTAGTAACTTAGTCAGCGGATGTTTGTACGGTAGTAGCATTGAATGTTTTGCATCAAATGATAGGTTTGATGCCTCTAGTCTACTTCCAACACGCAGTATTCCCCTTTCGTCAAGAAAAGGTGTCAGGTCAACTATTGGACTATTTTTGTTGAGCTCTCTCTGATGAAACAAGGCCTTTATTTCATCACGAAATTCATCTTGCTGCATACACTTTATAATGACCTCTAATGCTCTAGATAACTCGTGACTTGTGAGTGAATTGGCCAAAGATGTATTCGACGTGAGTCTTTTCCGCATGCGTTCTGTGAATCTGAGCACATATGCGACAATCCGCTGTAATCTTTTGAAGGAGTTTCGATGATGAATATCTTCCACAAAATTGGATGCCTTGATAAATGCTGTCATCGATGCAAGTTTTGCCTTCGTTTCTAAGTCACATGACTGTCGCTTGGTATATTCTGGCGGCCATAGTGTCTGAGCTCCATGCAAAAAGGGTGGTCCATATAACCAAATGTTACATCTTGCCAATTCTGAGGGTGCAATACCACGAGAGAGAATGTCAGCGGGATTGTTTTTTGAGTCCACATGTCGCCACTGTTTTGTTACAGAAAATGATTGAATGCATGATACCCTATTAGCAACAAAGGTATTGAATGCTGAAGCTGTTGCGTTGATCCACCCTAAAACAATTTCAGAGTGAGTCCAGAAGTAATGTAGGATCTCCTCCATTTGTAGGGCAGCTTTGACTCTTTGGGCAAGCTCCGTACCCAATTTTGCGGCGCATAGCTCTAACCGTGGAATCGTTATTGGACGAATCGGAGCCAAACGTGATTTTGAGCACAGAAGTCGAACGATAATTCTCCCATCCATCAGGGTTGCTCGAGCGTAGACCGCAGCACCATATGCCTTTTCTGAGGCATCACAAAAGATATGTAACTGGAATTGTTTGGGTTTCTCTCTCGCAAAAACGTGGCGAGGAAATTGTACCTTTTCTAAAGCTTGCAAATTCCTTTGAAAGTTGAGCCACCTAGTATACATTCCTTCTGGCAAGGCCGCATCCCAATCCAGCTCTAAGCGCCAAATGTCCTTCAGGAAAACCTTGGCGGTGACGCTGACCGGACCCATAATGTCTAGTGGATCAAACATTCTAGCGATGTCGGAAGATACTGTCCTCTTCGTTATTTTTGTATCCCTAGTGGTTATATTGATTCTTATTTGGAAATCATCAACCTTAGGAAGCCAAGTTAGGCCGAGCGTTTTAATGAAATCTTCAGCGTGACTGTTAAAATCCAACAGCACTTCTTTGTCATCAGCAGCAATATTGTGCAAAAGGCGAGGATGGCTGGCGCACCATTTGTGGAGCTTCATACCAGCGCCTTCTAATATTTTGATTAGTTCATCTTGCGCTTGAATTGCATCTGCTAAGTTATCTGAGCCCGTCATGACGTCATCCACGTAAAAATCTCGTTTTGATACATTGACACCAAGTGGGTAACGCTGGATTTGATCCTGAGCAAGCTTTTGCAGACATTTAGTTGCCAAATAAGGAGCACACGTCGTTCCATGTTTAACTGGTAGTAATGTAGTGGCTGACTTGGTTCATTCCTCCAGACCAACAGTTGGTATATACGGTCATCAGGATGCAGCACAGTA
The DNA here is from genome assembly GCA_963969285.1 of Odontomyia ornata. Lineage (NCBI taxonomy): Eukaryota > Metazoa > Arthropoda > Insecta > Diptera > Stratiomyidae > Odontomyia > Odontomyia ornata. Next base: position 57,526,203 of record OZ017743.1, on the reverse strand, counting down.
AAAACATAGCGAGGTAGCCGGAAACGGAGCAAGATTGAAAACAAATCGTCTTGAATTGTTGGTCCAGTATGCAGTATGTCGTTTAAAGATATATTTGTAGTTGTCTTGCAGGAGGCATCGAAGACTACCCTGAGTATAGTTGTGCTGCTTTCGGGTTTTAGGACACAATGGTGTGGGAGAAAATAACGTGAGCCTTTACACGATTGCAAGGTTACCTCTTCCATATGACCGAGCTTGATGTATTCATTTATGAACTCCTTATAGTGCCTCTGCAGCTCAGCATTCTTTTGAAGTCTCCGTTCTATTCCGAAGAATCTGCGAGTGGCAATATCCTTAGATTCGCCTAATTTTTCGGGATCGTCATTGAACGGCAGTCTCACCAGAAATTGGCGCTCGCGGGTTCTTTGTGTCGTCTGGCAGAAATGTGTTTCGCAAGATTTCTCCGCTGAAGTATGATGCGGTATGTTGTCCGTCACTTCCTCTAGCTTCCAAAACCTTTCGATTGTGTTATTCAGCCTTTGATCTTCTGTAAGAACTCCGCAAGTAACAGAAGCGGTATGATCAGTGTTGACCTTGCCGGCCAAAATCCATCCAAGAAGTGTATTTTGCAATACTGGCAATTCGCTGCCTAACTTTATTTGGCCAATCGATAGCAAATCATAGAAGTGAGACCGAGAAGATAAACCCAGCTTCCTTACAATGCGTTCAGTTATTAGATTGACTTGTGATCCGGGATCCAATATGGCTCGGCACTCCATGCTTTTTCCGTTGCTACTTGTAAGCTTAACAATAGCAGTACTTAGGAGTACATAACCGCTCGTCCTTTTGTTGTGGAGCGTAGTCAAAGATAATGACGATGTATCCTGACGTTGTTTGACTTCTGGTTTTGGATCACTGGAGGTTTTGGATACCTCTATTTTCTGCTTCGATTCGCTGTTCAAGGGCAACAGGCGGTTGTGTTTTCTTGAGCATTCTTTACATCCTCGCGATGTACAGGCAGCAGCTCGATGTCCTTCCTTGAAGCAGTTAAAACATATTCCCTTGGTTTGGACTAATTTCAGCCTTCTTGATGGAGTAAGCTTCAAAAATTCTGGGCAGTAATAGATCGGATGGGTTTGATTGCAAACCAAGCATGACGATGTTGCTGCTGCTGCAGCTATAGCCTTTGTGGTTTTCTTCCGAGCTTCCTCAATGCCTTTGGTCTTGTTGCCTAAAGCCTCCAGTGCTTGAAACAAAAACCCTTTCATTGGTTGCAGACTGCGCGGATTCGTTAACGATTGCTCATACAAAGAATGAGTAGCAGGGTCCAGTTTCTTGATCAAGATGTGTAGAAGCACTGATGTTCATATTTTCTAGACCTCTAATGCATTCTTGAGTCGTGTCATGTAGTGATCTTACGACTGCGGCTGATGGCTTATCGTTTGCACAAGATGGTTGGCCCAGGAGTTTGTTGATAAGAGCAGCAACCAATAACCTCCAATTATCGTATCTATCACTGAGCGTCTTCCAGGCTGACTCATAATTATCGTCGGACAATGCAAAATTCCTTAGAAGTTTTTCAGCCTCTCCTGTCAAGTTAGCTTTGAGATACCACATCTTCTGGCAGTTTGACATCGTTTGATTGTGCACCATCTGTACGAAAAGGTCGTGGAATTGTCGCCATTGGAGATATTCGCCATCAAATTTAGGGAGCGTAATTTTTGGAAGGTTTACTCCAGGACTTGAAGATGCAAACGGGGCTGGTGCAGGTGTAGGTCTCAGCTCTTCGAATTTAATTTCGAGTCGAATCAACCAATCCTGAGTGATCTCTTCAAGTTTTATGTGTTGGTTGAGATCGTAACCGAATATCACTGGGTCATCGGTGCGCTCTAATATTTCTTGATGATAGCCCTCTAGCTGTGTCCAATATTTGTTGATCAACTCCATTTTTAGCTTGTAAAAATGGCGAGGTTGTTCAGCTACATCTAGCCGGGCGACCAATCGTCGTAATGAGTCGGCTAGTGCTTTATGCCTTCGAATAAGCTTCAGGACTTTTTCATCATCGGTTGGTGAGGGCTTATTAGTCATGTCAGACCTACTGGGCGTATCAGCGCGAGGCATCTCAGCTGGTTCCTTGTGGATGTCTTCAGCCGCATGCCTTAACGCCAGCAATTTTTCCTTGAAGTGCGCTTGAAAGTTCTGGAAATTGGTTTGTGTTGTGTCATATAGCTCACTCAAAAAATATTCGTGAGTCATGGGCACATCCTTCAATGCTCGGATTTTGGAATCCGTTTCCTCGAAGATATCCCAGGATGCCTCAATTCTTCGAAGCCTCTCTTCAAAATACTCCGGCCTTTGTTTTCGGGCAGCGGGATCCTTCTTGTAGTTAGCAATCACTGCATCGATTTCGGCAGCTAAACGCGTCTGCTGCTCGGCTAAGCGATCCATGTTGCTCGAAAAATGCGGTGTCTCAAAAGCGATGGAGTAAATCCTGCTACGATTCTATCACGTCGGGGTCACCAAATGTTGAATCAAGCCTCTTTTGCCTTGACCTTTTGAACTTGGGCCTTATGCCAAGTTCCGTTACTCCAGTGCAATGTACTAGCGTAACTTTAATTGTAATTATTGGCCTTATGCCAATAACTAATACGCGTGTTTTGTATTTTGCACAAGTGCATAAACTTGTACAAAATATACTTGTGTTGAATCGGTTGGCTTTATGCCAATTACACCAACTTATCCCAGTTCTTTACTAGGATACGAGTAATTCTAATTTTGCACAAGTACGTAAACTTGTACAAAATAATTGCTGTTAGGTAGTATAAATGAAAACACACGCCTTGACTATTCGACTTCAAGTGAAGTTTATTTTGGATATCAATCTTTTATATTAAAACTAAGTACATCGTAAAGTTGTAATTCCCACGCCAAGAAATGCAAACGCAACGAGTATTAAAACTAAGTACATCGTAGAGTTGTAATTCCCACGCCAAGAAATGCAAACGCAACGAGATTCACCTATTCTAAAATAGGTAGATCACGTTGCATCCACATCTGAATCTTGTCTAGCGCACATCGACAAGACATGTCGAAGCGCGCTAGACAAAACAAGTGTCAATTACAGCTCCACGATGCACGTACAATTTATTGTCTTGAAACCAGAACTTTTAGAATTTTGATGTACAATGATGAACTTTAGGTGGTGATATCTATGAGAATCAACATATGGGAATTTTGTTTTTCTGTAATGTCGAATTGCTGACCAAGATATTTTTGATGTTGATTCTCATAGACATCACTTCACATTGTAGTTTGCTACATCCTCCCCCGCGTTGAACGGTCCGTTCAAACTTCTGCTTGGCTTACTGGTAGGCTGTGACGTCGAGGTCGAGGAACGGGTCTTCGAGTACGGGAGCGGCATAGAAGATGTTTGAATTTGTATGTGAGGAAAGCGGTGAGAGCAATGATGGAACCAAGGCTGATATATCCCACCGTGTAATGATGAACATCGTGCGTGTCGAGCTCGGTGGAATCGGAGAAATCCTGCGCCTGCAATTGAGTTTTTAATGCGTCGATTTCAGCTGCATATGTCTGATAGTGGCTAGACGTTTTATTTGGAATTCCCAATAGCAACGAATCGCTATTTGTGCCGATGTGAGCCTTTGTGTAGGACGTTCCAAAATTACTGAAATAAGTGCGGTGGCCTTGAATGGTTGCCGTGTCGGATTTGAGTACGCAGTCTGGCTCCATTTCAAGAATCCCTGATCCTGCCAAACTCATTGTGGACGTGTTTCCGTTACATACGACATGAAGTGTCGTAAAATTTGCCAAAAACAGGACTCTTCTATCTATCTCCGTTTAAAAGTTATCCGTGAACATACAAAAAAAAGCAAAAAAATATACGCGATGAATTGATAACCTTCTTTCTTTTGGAAGTCGGTTAAAAATGAAATGGTTTTCATTTATATTTAGGGGTTTTTACTGATAAATATATATAATCTTAATAAATACGCCTTCTCGTTTTGTATTTTGTTGTCTAAGAATTCTGTATCTTGCAAACAAGGTCCTGTTTACTTCTTTGTGTGTGTGTGTGTGTCTCAAAATTATACAATCTTTGGTGTAGCCTCATTATACCCAGAACAAAGTCGTTTTGTTTTGCTTTCGATTATAATTACATATTTTCGTTCGTTATTTTTGTTTTAATCATAGTAGTGTTACAAATATGCCACCACCCTGCCTATATTGGCGTGATAATTGCACCTCCCCATACAAGACCACAATCCTTGATACCTAGAGGGGCAAGGGGCTGTCCTTTAGAAATAAAAACCTTTTTCCTTTCATTTAAATACAACAGATCTTTATTTTCGTTTGACAATTCGTTATTTTGCACACACAAATGCAATGGTTATTGTTGAATTACACATTCTTTGTCACAAAGGTGTCATTTACGGAACTCCCTGATTTCCATTATTAAAATAGAAACATTCTAAAGAAATTAATTCAAAGAAATCTCCACTTGAAAATTATTTATGTTGATGTACTGTTGATGGCGAGTACTGTTGATGGCGACCCTCGTACCATAGTTTGCATTCAGTGGTGTACGTAGAAAAAGGCTAAAACTAAAAAAACTCTGAATTCGACTCCTGCAAATGTCCACTTCGACTCCCGTGGATGCCTTCGCTAGGGATTTTCCGTACTCGTGTTGAAGTCTACTTAAAAAAAAGAATTGTTGAATGAATCGAACTCACTTTAGCTTAATCGTGAAAGTTGCCGAAAAGATCATTGCGATACAGTTTATTTTTAAACACTGATCGAAATTAATTGGCTTAAACTAGAGTTTAATCGGCTTAAGCCTAAAGAAACTCTGTTTTAACTCCTTATATTTACGTTTTGTTGATGGCAAAAATATCTCTTGTTGACAGTGAACTTCTTAGTAAATGACGTCCACAATCGACTCCGGCAGTCTCTCCTCGAGACTTGTGTTAATGCTGGCCCCCTCGTCCTATTTGCCAGTAGGTTAAGTACAAACAAATTGCTTGCATTGCCAGTGGGGGTCGTAAACCTTTGCTCCAGTTAACCGCAAAACGCTGAGTTTGTTAGAGTGCTAGTTCCCCTTAACCTGCTTTACGAATTCATTCCTCTCTTGTTCCTCGGGAATAATTTGTTTCATGAAAAGGAACGCTAGCTCCAATCTTATGCTTTTGCTCTTTTCGTCTTCAGTATTCATATATTTGAATATTCGATGACTTCTCCTCATATGATTTCTGAGTTGGTTGTTGCGGCGAATTGATACTCAGTTGAGCGGGTTGCGCATAGTACACACATTCAATTGTGTACATGTTCCCCATGTGCTCTCAAAATGGCAATTGTATGTACTACCATGTATGCGTATGGAATTTTCCGGAGAGCCAAATTTAGTGACTTGACCAATGAAACGTAAGATATAAGGTTCTTATATACAATAAATTGCGATTATGTATTCTGTATAGGGTGTCGCCGTTCGATAAGTATGGGCGCTAAAGCATACATTGCTTGTTAGCTCGCAGAATGACGAACGAGGCATTGGAAGCGTGATCAACTGTTATAGATTTCCGAGCAATTAGTACTCGCATATGCTAATGATTGTTGTCGTAACTTTTCGTAAGCGAGGCATGGGGGCATGATCAACTGTTATGGAATTCCGAGCAATTAATGTTTGTTGTCGTAACGTGTCGTAAGCGAGGCATGGGGGCATGATCAACTGTTAGGGAATTCCGAGCAATTAGTACTCGCATATTTTAATGATTGTTGTCGTAACAGTAGTACCTTCAGCTACCTTAACAAGAATAAATACGTTATTAGTTCTGAGGCCAAATGGTGGGAACATTCATTTAAATTTCGAATAGGAGATAGGAAGGTTTTCGAGCAGTTTGCTAGTGTGACTGCTCGATTACTAGAGCTGTTTCGGGGCTTATCTAACTTCTTCTCTAGTGATCTATCTTATCAAATACATGTTCAATGAAAATTCACATAGCATTGCGCGCATCAACAAATTCTAATTTCCACGCGCGATTAACGTTCAACGTACTCTGGACTGCACCTGAGCCGACTTAATATGCAATCTGCACATTCCAAACATTTTTTATTTCCGCGCGCGATCAATGCCCCAATTACAAATAAATTAATTCGTGTAATATGCATACTCCGGAAATTTCATTTCCAGGGCGATCATGAACTTTTTGCTGACCACGACATCAAAAATGTGACAAGCTGCAATGAACTCTAGGAATTGCTAACGAATCAGCACTAAGGCATTGACCGCGCAACGGACTTTGCGATATTAAAAGTTGAATACTTGTAAAAATTGTACTATAAAAGACTTTAATAATAAATTCATGTTATCAGTTGTTCAACAGGTCTTTTTTGAGAAGCCAGACGAAACGCCGTCTGACTAAAGGGCAACTATTTTATATATTTGCTTTTTGAACATTTGGTGACCCCGACATGATCAACGTCATATTTCAAATTTTAATCTACTTCGAGCTTCAGGATCAGGATGGAGGAATCACAGTTACCACTTCTGGCAACCAAGCAGAAGGAGTTGGGAGACGAATTTCAGCGAATAATCAGCAATTATAGAAAGGATTCGTCCAGCCACAAGACTCCCGAATACTTGAAGGCTAAGCTAGCACAGTTGGGACAGTTGTGGACAAGGTTCAACGCAACCCACCAAGAGTTGCAACCCCACGCAGGGACTTATCCGCAACACCCGTATTTTTAAGCACAGTATTTCGCCAAGGTCAGCGCGGAGTACTCAAAGGTAGAGGAGAATATGCAACAACTTCTGCGCACTCTGGAAGCACCATCAGCGTCCGCACCAGATGCATCATCAGGCTTGAAAGCTGACGTGCAGGGGCCGAAGGACTCCACTGCGTCCGACCTTCAGATCACTAAACAACTCATCAGGCGTTATGGTGTCGTCACGCAATCCATAACGCACCTTATCGAGGGAATCGACAGCATCGAAGTCGGCCAACGTAGACAATTTTATGAAGTTAAGTTGGTCACTCTCCAGCGGCTCTGGGAGAAAGCCCGAAAACTGCAGCAGGACATCTGTGAGAGCGACAATGTGACAGCACTTGGCTACACTTCAAGCAGCTACCTCAACACCGAAGATACGATCCAAGAGGCAATAATATTCCTCAACCAATGTCTGGCAAGAATTCCAGCCACAACTGCACCCGCCACAGTTACGCCCGCCACACAGGCATCGGTCAGCTTGCCAAAAATCACACTACCGACGTTTGATGGCGACTATCTTAAGTGGAAACAGTCCCACGATCTGTTCAAACAGATGATTCACGACCAACCACTTGGGAATACCCAGAAAATGTGGTACCTGAAAAACAATGTAACCGGTGAAGCTGAGCGCCTAATTCGTCACCTCCACCTTTCTGACGGTAACTATGCCATCGCGAGCGAAATACTATAGGCACGGTACAATAACCAACGAATCTTGGTTTCGTCACTCATCGACAGGCTGGTATCACAACCAACAGTTGTCAGTGAATCCGCTGCATCAATAAACGGATTCCACGACATAACCAAAAAGTGCTTGTTAGGACTAGCAACCTTTTGCATTTCAACAGGAGGCTGGGACCCCATCATACTTCACCTCCTGCTCAAAAAACTTGACAGGACAACACAAACGCTGTACGAGCAAACGCTTCAACGACCTCGTGAAGTACAAACCATCGACGCCGTTCTCACATTCATGGAAACTAGATTTCAGTCACTGGAGGCTTTAGGCAAGGAGAGACATTCACATCCACGAGTGAAACCAACATCCCTTGTCTCATCGAACTCGGACGAAAGCTGCAAGTTATGCACTGGGAATCACAAGGTTTTTAAGTGCGACCAGTTACTTAAACTAAGCCCACACGATCGACTTATTAAAATCAAGGGCCTTCAGCTGTGTATTAACTGTCTCAAGGCAGGCCATGGTGTAAGTAACTGTCCATCAAGAAGCTGCTCGAAGTGTCAAGGCAGGCACAATACATTGCTCCACCATGAGAAGACAATTAACAAGACAAAGAGATCAGCCATGACAACCAGCAGCTCCCAATCGTTTACTCCTAGCGACACCACTTTAGCAGCCCTTACCAAGAAGACATCTGGTAGCAAGTACGTTTTATTGGGCACAACATCAGTCAACATCACTAATTATGCTGGTTCAACCGAAGTTTGTGCAGCCGTTTTAGATTCCGGATCTCAGCTTAACTTCATTAGTGCTTGAATGCTAAAGAGGTTGAAAATATCTAGATCAAATTCCAACATCAATATCTGTGGAATAGGGAAAACAGAAACACATGTCTCGAAGAAAGTGAGCATCACCATTTCCTCAAGAAACTCCGGATATTCAACCCGATTGGAGGCATACGTCATATCAACGATTGCTTCTACTCAACCGCCGTCATTCATCGATGTTTTTTCATGGCCAATTCCACCGGAAATTCTCCTTGCTGATTCAAGGTTCAACACTCCGAAACGAATCGACCTACTGTTGGGAGTAGAGTTTTACTGTGAGCTTCTTTCCATTGGACAGATAAGGTTAGGACGAAACCTACTAGCCTTGCAGAACACCGTGTCAGGATGGATTGTGCTTGGCCGTGTCGCAATAGGCAATACATCTGAATACTTCTGTGAAATCGGTATCAATAATCTTGAAGAACACATTGAAAGATTCTGGGCTATAGAAGAAGCACCGTTGGCAACGACCTCTAGTACTGAAGAGCCTGCGATCAATCTTCGACGAGACGGTGACGGACGCTTTGAAGTGAAACTGTGTCAGAACCCATCCGTGCTTGGCCAACCGAAAGACATAGCAATTAGACGCTTCCTTGCTCTCGAAAGGAAGTTCCAAAAACACCCAGATTTCAAAAGGGAGTAGACGAATTTCATCAGGGAATACGCCGCTTCGGGTCACATGGAAGAAGTTAAGTCATCGATACCAGAGAAAGAAGGAAGAGGCACTTGAAGGGCGTGGAGCACTAGATCAGGGGTTCCCGACAGTGCTTACAAAAGGAGCGAAGAAAGCCGTATAAAAACTCCTTCAAAAAAAGCCAGAAAGTAAAGTTCGCACGGACGCCCAATTACAAAAAGGACTTGATGCAAAGCAAGAGAGGCAGAAGCCCCGACGAAGACCCCGGCAGCAGGCACTGCTTGTAAAGCCCCAAGATGGCCGATCCTACGCGGAGGTACTGCGGGACATCAGGGGAAACGTAAGGCCCGAAGACACCAATACTACCATTAAAGTAGTACGACCAACGCGGTCGGGCCACATACTGATCGAATTCGGAGCAGAGGCCGGCAATAAAGATGCATTCTGTGACGCAGTAAAGAAAGTCCTCGGCAAAAGCGCAACTATAGCCCCGCTCGAGCCAATGGCAACGATCGAAATACGAGACATAGACTGCGTGACGGATCTGGCCGAGGTAGAAGAGGCCAGCAAAAAGGAGTTCCCTAGCGTGGGAAGGATCAAAGCGAGACTGACACCAGAAAACAACAGGGGACAATGCATGGCCATAGTTGACTTGACCGAAAAGGACGCCGAACAATTCCTGAACAAGGGCAAAGTACGAATTGGGCGGGTTGTCTGTAGGATACGGCGAAGAGCAACGCCTCTTCAATGTTTCAAATGCCTTGGTTATGGTCACACCACACAAGTATGCAAAGGACCCGATAGGAGTTCCCTATGTTAGAAATGCGGTGAAATGGGCCATTTAAGAAAAGAGTGTACGATGGAGGCACACTGTATTCTTTGCAAAACTTGATTTTGGACACGTCTTGGGATCAGGAAAATGCCAGGTGTTCCAGGAACCCCTAACCAAGGCAAAATTAGAGCTCCGATGACCCGCATCCGGCAGCTACACCTACACCGCAGTTCAACCGCCCAAAATCTGCTTGAGCAGTTTGCGAGGGACATGAAAGCCAACTTCTTGCTGCTGAGTGAGCAACACCATAGTAAAAGTCCTGCATTATGGTATTCTGATGAAACTGGTACTGCCGCTATCTGGGTTCGGAACAGTGACTTTCAAGCGGAGAGTTGTGGATGGGGGGATGGTTCCGTGTGGGTTCGGTGCTCAGGGATCACCTTCTTTAGTGTGTACTTGACGCCTAACGAGTCGATATCATCTTTCCAAGCCAAGCTTAATGCTTTGGAGGACGCTGTCTCGAACGCAGAGGGCAAAGTGCTCGTTTGGGGTGACTTCAATGCTAAAGCAATCGAATGGGGCATGCCTCAGACGGATCCGCGGGGAAAAAGAATCCTGGAAATGGCGGCCAGGACGGCCCTCGTCGTACTAAACTCCGGAAACACGCCAACTTTCCGCCGTATTGGCTGTGAGGGAACCATACCAGACGTGACATTCGCCTCGGAGTCCTTAGTACGGAGCATACACAACTGGAAAGTATTTGAGGACTACTCAGCCAGTGATCATCAGTGCATTCTGCTTGAGATCAGTGATGTTGTCTCCCGACGTCCGTGCTCTCGGCTTTCTACAACTGGATGGAACATTGGGAGAATGGATGTCGAGAGGTTCGTCAAGGTTCTCACAGCAGGTGAACCGCTGCAGGGAGCCCCGGAGGGGACGGAAGAACTGGCAGCTCAAGACGTGGTGAACTCTACTATGAGCATCATTACGACTGCTTGCTGCGCTTCTATGCCCCGTCGAAGACCCCGGCACGGCAAGCCCCCAGTGTACTGGTGGTCAACTGAAATCGCTGAAAAGCGGAGGGAGTGTCACAAGCTTCGGCATGAGGCTCAACGGGCGCGGAACCGTGACGAGGCATGCAACCAGGTGGCAGCATATAAGTCGGCCAGGAAATGCCTTCGCAAACTGATCAACAGTAGCAAGGCTCGCTACTGGCAAGACCTAGTGGACAATGGGAACAAGGATCCGTGGGGCCTTCGCTACAAGCTGGTCCTGGGGAAGCTTGGTGCCCTATGGAAGCCTTGTATACATGACGCGGAAAAGATGGACGCGATAGTGCGGGGACTCTTCCCCGCACATCCCGTCCATGTTGACGCTGTCCATGGTGAAACAGCAGTAGAGTGCCCACTCTTTACACAGCTGGAACTGGAGGAGGCAGTCCTCTCCTTGAAAGCGAGGAAGGCTCCAGGTCCAGATGGTGTTCCAGCTGAGATGTTGCGGCTCGTCTATCACCATTGTCCTGACTTGCTGCTCAGCACATTCAACGCTTGCCTACGGGACGGGGCTTTCCCGGTACGATGGAAGGTGGCGAGGCTCGTGCTAATCAGCAAGGGGAAGGGAAATGCCGAATCGCCGTCTGCATACCGCCCGTTATGCGTGCTGGACACGACTGGGAAAGTGCTAGAGAAACTCATCAAGAGAAGACTCACTGATGCGATTCGTGCTGCTGGAGACCTTTCTCCTCGGCAGTATGGCTTTAGAGTAGGACGTTATAACATTGATGCGATTGCAGAGGTGGTGAACGCGGTCCAAAAGGCAGAGGCATATAGTCGCACCAAGCGACGGATCGTCCTGTTGGTGACACTCGACGTCAGGAATGCCTTCAACTCCGCTAGATGGGTGGATATTCTGGACACGCTGGAAAACTCTTTTCAAGTTCCAGAATATCTTATGCGGCTTTTGAGGAACTACCTAAAGGACCGAAGCCTGCTCTACGACACGACACACGGCCAACGAAGGATGGAAATTGCATCGGGTGTTGCCCAGGGATCTATACTTGGTCCGGACCTGTGGAACGTGTCTTACGACGGGCTACTGAGACTTGAGATGCCAGATGAGTCGCGCTTGGTCGGCTAAGTGGATGATGTTGCGGCTCTGGTCGCTGGACGCACCGTTGAACAAGCTTAACTTAGGCTAGCTATGCTAATGCGCCGAGTGAGGGGCTGGATGACTGCTCACGGGCTGAGTTTAGCACTGGAGAAAACCGAAGTGGTCATCTTGACGAAAAAGAGAATCCCTAGAGTAAAGATGATCAGTATTGAAAACATACAAAGCGAATCGAAGCCAGCGGTGAAGTACCTGGGGCTACTGATCGACTCGAAGATGAGCTTCTCTGAGCGAATCAGGGCAACGACTGAGAAAGCTGCTTCGGGAATATTGGCCCTGAGTCGACTTATGGCTAACGTAGGGGGACCCAGCCCATCAAGAAGATGCCTCTTAATGAGTGCTGTAGGGTCAGTGCTACTGTACGGAGCAGAGGTATGGGGCGACGCTCTCAGCAAGGAGGTATACCGAAAACGTTTGGCACAGGTACAGAGAAGGGGAGCACTGAGAATTGCATCTTCGTATCCAACAGTCTCCGACTCGGCCGTGAGAGTGATTGCAGGCGTGATACCTGTCGCCCGCCTTGCTAGAGTGTGCCGCGCTATTTACTTGCACCGAAACGAGGATGCGAGGGAGATAGTTGTCCGCGAGGAGAGACAGCACTCGCTCAACGGTTGGCAGCAGTCTTGGGTGAATCGCACGAAGGGAAGGTGGACTGCGCGCCTCATCCCGGATGTGAGACCGTGGCTTAATCGAAGGCATGGTGAGACTGACTTCTATCTGACCCAGCTTTTGGGCGGGGATGGGTGTTTTCAGTCTTACCTGCACAAGATCGGTAAGTCACGGTCTCCCGATTGTCAGTTTTGCCCAGGAGAGGAGGACAATGCCTGTTGCGTGTACAAAATGGGTCAGGCTGCGAAGGGAACTCTACAGGGAGACGGGAGAGCTCAACCCGGATAATATAGTCGCGTAGATGCTCGAATCGGTTGACAAATGGAACCAGGTGGCACATTATGCTCGGGCAGTCCTATATAAAAGGGATTCACAGCAGCCGAAGGCGCTGGGGCTGGGGGATCGCTCTTCTGGCATTTCCTCTTCCCCTCTCCCCTCCCGCTAGGAAAGGGACTCATCAGCTTGAAGGCGCCCCACGGCGTAACAAAACGAGACCTGGCCCGAAGTAATGTGTCAAACGGTTCCAAGCTGGGTTCTCAGGTTGACAGCGGAGATGTTTAGTAGGTAGTCCAGTCGCGCATGGGAGTCCCACACTCTGTGCATAAATAGCATTCACCTCCCTACCACAAAAAAAAGCTAGACCATTTCCGGATAGCTACCATTTGGAACGAGCCAACTAAGGTGACAAAACGGACGATTTTGATTGACGTATCACGGTTGTTCGATCCATTGCGATTCGTGAATCCAGCAATAACATTGGCCAAGATCTTTTTACAGGAGTTATGGTCACTAAAACTCGACTGGGATGAAGCCATACCAATGGAACTCCACACTCGATGCCTTCAATTTCGCAAGGAGCTTACAGACCTGGACAGAATTCGGATACCCAGATACTTGGAAACGAAAAGTGAAAGGGTTTACGGTGCAGTAATATATCTACGTTCGCAAACAGCCGGGGAGATATTAAGATGATATTTCTCTGTTCCAAACCTAGGGTTGCCCCAGTGAAAACCATCAGCTTACCAAAACTGGAACTGTGTGCTGCAACTCTCATGGCCCACTTAACGAATTGTGTTAAGAAAATCCTCAACATAGACATAAACACTACACATTACTGGACAGATTCACAGATCGTATTAGCCTGGATCTGATCCAGACCGTCATCCTTTCACACCTTTGTGGCCAACAGTGTTTCATTAATACAAGGACTAACAAACATATCTGACTGGTGGCATGTGAATTCTAAACTCAACCCTGCAGACTTGGTTTCTAGAGGAACACGGCCTAGCGTACTCATCAATTCTACGTTCTGGTACCATGGACCTGAATTCCTGCAAAAAAACCGAGACTCATTGGCCATGTGAAATTATCGGAGATCCGGGAGAGCTTCCAGAACGAAAGACAATTCACACCGTTCTCACAACCAGCATTATCCAGGAGCTTTTTATCGACAGAATCGATCATCGAAACTCCTTTACACATCTCAAGCGAATCGTAGCAACAGTTTTGCGGGCAACTCAACACTTCAAGGCAAGGAAAGATTCATGGGAAGGAAGATTCCTTACAGTCGCAGAATTAGAAAAAGCTCTCGCACTTATTATTAAATTCATGCAGGCCGGGGAATTTGGAACCGAGATAAAAAGATTACAACAAAAAACACCAATAGACTCGAAAAGCAAACTCCTCACACTCACACCGTCCTGGATGATGACTCCATTCTTAGAGTCGGAGGGAGATTACAAAACGCCAATATACCACACATCGGAAAACATCCCGCAATTTTACCTGCTTCACATCCATTCACTAAACTGTTACTCACTGATCTTCACGGAAAGAAATGACACATGGCGACTCAAGCTCTGCAAGCAACAGCACGACAGCAGTTCTGGATCCCTCGAGACAAGCGTTTGGCATCTGCAGTGGTACATGAATGCGTTCAATGTTCCAGACTAAACCCACAAAGCTTCAAACAAATCATGGGAGTCCTTCCTGATACACGCGTTCAACCAACCCGTCCATTTGTCAACGTCGGCATCGACTTCTGTGGGCCGGTCTACACCCATTACAGAATTCGAGGCAAGAAATCAACGAAAACATACATCTGCGTGTTTTGCTGTTTCACAACAAAGGCTTGTGACTTAGAAGTGGTTTCAGACCTATCCACCGACGGATTCATTGCTGCTCTGAAGCGGTTTATCGCTAGACGTGGCTGCTGCCAAAACGTGTACTGCGACAATGCTACCAACTTTGGGGCTCGTAACCAATTAGAGGAGCTAGAAAATTTACTGCAAAATGACCGTTCTCAAGAGAAGATTCACGCAGCCGCAACTCAGAAAGGGATCCAATTTCACTTTATACCACCACGCAGTCCACACTTCGGGGGTATTTGGGAGCGATAGTCAAATCGCCAAAGAAATTATTACAAAAGACTATCTCATCTGCATCTCTAACTTACGACGAGCTATACACCATCACTACGGAGGCCGAGGCTGTGCTCAACTCACGTCCGATACAGCCTTTATCAGACGACCCTAACGACATGGCAGCACTAACACCGGGACATTTTCTTATTGGAGAACCACTCACTACAACAATACATTGTCGTGCATGTGACACTAATCCAAACCTACTCATCAGGCAAAAACTCGTGCAGCACATCCGACACGAACTTTGGCGCAGATGGTCAATCAAATACCTTTTTGAACTACAACAGAGAGCAAAGTGGACCCTAGGTTGTGACAACGTCAAACCAGACATGCTAGTTCTCATCAAGGATGATAATACCCCTCCCTTGAAGTGGGAACTGGGACGGATAGTGCAAACAATTGAAAGAAGTGACGGACGTTGCCGAGTTGCAGATGTCAAAACTAAAAGTGGCATCTTTCGAAGAGCAATACACAAACTCTGCCCTCTTTTAAAGGCATGCCAAGATCTCATCCAAGTCACGTCAGCCACAATAAGGTACCTGTAGAAAGTCCCAAGCCTAAACAACTCAAAAAACGGCATCCTAACCAAGGTAGATTCCTTCGAATCAACTCAAATTGGGGTGAAAATCTGAAGAAGAACCATTCAGAATTAAAAAATAGCGAAGTCTCTGTAAAGCGTTCTCGCCCTACATCCATACTAGCAGCAACCTTAATAACCCTACTCGTTCTGCCTGCCATTAGCACCGCATCTCCCCCTATAACTGTTGATCCATTCACGAAGGACCCTGGAATTTACTTCGAAGCAATAGGACAAGCAAAGCTAGTAACTAACAAATGGAACGTAATTACCTTCTATGATTTGAAACACTACTGGGAACAATTGGATGGAGTTCGCAAGGGTATACTCAACATGAAAAAGCTGTGTGCATCAATCACTATTCAAGGTCAAGTATGCACTCAAACCTTACACCAGTTCACACACCAACTATCTCATATTGAGCAGCTAAACGAAATCCTTCACAAGGGAGGAGAAGGCAGAAGATACCCTACCAGAAGAAGAATAGCACCACTGGACATCGTGGGCAACGTCGCTAATAAACTTTTCGGTATTCTAGATTCAGATTACGCAACATACCTTGAAGATGAAATTGAAAAATCATGAGCCAACGAACATTATCTAGACTCACTCATGGAGAATCAAACCTCACTTCTCGAGACCACCACGAACCTTTTTAGAAAAGAGACGGACCATATCCAGGAACAATTTGAGGCAATAAACAATTACTTAAAACAACTATCAGACAGTATGAGCAGTGTATCTCAGTAACAAACTTTCATCAAATTTTGCTTCCGCACCATGATGGCAATACACAGTTACCAAGAAACACAAAGGGCATTATGGGATATACTGCTTGATCTACAGCACGGCATCATCAATCCATTACTTCTCACTCCGCGACAACTTCAAGAACAAGTAACGCTCATACGAAAAGCACTTCCTCCAAGTCTAAATATCCCGATCAGTCGAACAGTTGGAGATCTATCATTGTACAAGATGTTTTCGGTACATGCCAAGATGACCAAATCCTTTGTAATTTTTCAGCTGAAGTTGCCACTAATCAATTCCGAAGAATTTCAACTGCTCAACTTGATACCTGTTCCCATTAGACGAGCTCAAGATTCATATCTCAGCCAACCATCTACACGATATCTGCTAGTAAATCTCCAGAGAAACCAACACTACCCGATCAACCAACATGAATTGGATAAATGTACACTCACCAAGGACAACACATTCCTGTGTGTTTAACATCATCCATTGTACAATCGGCGATCCAATATCATCCAATGCGAAATAACTCTCTTAAACCTCGAGGAACCATCCTCTCGGCAATGTATCTGGCTACCTATCAACAACACGAACTTTTGGATCCAAGCCCACCAACAAAACACGTGGATCCATACGCTACAAGGGGCAAGAGTATTTGAGACAATATGTGGACAGGAAGTCACCACACAAACACTACAAGGAAGTGGTGTTCTACATCTAGAACCTCAGTGTGAAATCAGACACGATACCATGACGACTAGGGGGTTAAATACATTCACGTCAGTTATGAACTACACGTTTACACCATCAGCCAATTTCACACAGATAACCTTCAACAAAACCGACTTCATAAAATTATCATCCACCGACTTCCTTATCAATACAAAAGCTGCTGACTGGAACGAAATCGTAAAGCAACTCTCAACGCATCATTCTCCACAGTTACTACCTTCTGATAGAATAAACAATCATCACATCCATCACTATATACTCGGCTACATCCTAACAAACACAACAATTATTCTGATCATCTGGATTGCGTTGAAGAAATTCAGACGAACGGAAATAAAACCCATTCCTGGGCAGCGCAAGGTCATCAAAGACGACTCATTTTCATTTGAACTAGGACAGTTCAAGGACGGGGAGAATGTTCACTGAAAATTCACATAGAATTGCGCGCATAAACAAATTCTAATTTTCACGCGCGATTAACGTTCAACGTACTCTGGACTGCACCTGAGTCTGCACATTCCAAATATTTTTTATTTCCGCGCGCGATCAATGCCCCAATTACAAATAAATTAATTCGTGTAATAAGGATACTCCGAAAATTTCATTTCCAGGGCGATCATGAACTTTTTGCTGACCACGACATCATACATGTGACAAACTGCAATGAACTCTATCCTCTAGGAGGAATTGCTAACGAATCGGCACTGAGGCAATGACCGCGCTACGGACTTTGCGATATTAAAAATTGAATACTTGTAAAAATTGTACTATAAAAGACTTTAATAATAAATTTATGTTATCAGTTGTTCAACAGGTCTTTTTTGAGAAGCCAGAAGGAACGCCGTCTGACTAAAGGGCAACTATTTTATATATTTGCTTTTTGAACAATACATTTAGAGAATAGTCCAACATCTTTCAAAAAACTCTTCCCTCCGTAATACAATTAACTTATGGAACATCAAGAAATTCAAAGTAATGATATCTCCTGAGGATGGACAATACAGTATCTTAGGGCATTTAGACCCTGCGTCGTATTATAATTTTTTTCACAAATTGGGATATACTAGCAAGAATAGAGTGTTGTATGTTACTGCTCGTTTCGCTGCTTGGTTCCTCTCGACTATTAGGTCTAGATGTTCCTGGCCGAGTGCTCTTTCGACTCGGACCAGCATTATTGTGAAAAAAATTGATTAAAAACTTAACAAATTAGCCAAATTACTTCAATGCCGCGATTACATACCCTTGTTCCTCTTGGGTTCTAATCCTCATCTTGTTCATCAGCAGTGTCTTGTCTGCTACTCCAACTTCCTCTAGCATGTCGCATACTACATGTTGTGGGTCGTGCAACTTCTTGTTAGGTATCAGACTCTATAGCTGCCCTCCGGGGCCCTGATGTTAAGTGAAAACTGTGATTAGACTCATAATAACCATTTGGTACATTTCGGGATTTAACAGACGATTTTTGACCCGAATGATGATCGCTATCTTCGTTATTATTCTGTCGTGTTCCCCTTACTTTTCGGTTCTCATGTATCACCAGTGGTATACATTCAGTCGTTTTTGCCTATTTACTTCGTCACTGCGAACATCTGATGCATCGTTCTCATCTTCTAACGACTCTGGCAATTTTTTAGCCAATTTCCCTCGTTTTTTGCTGTCGGTCTATTTGAATTTTCATCCGATTGTGAGTTTCTACCGCGTTTTGCTGTACATGCTGTAGGAAAACTTGAGTTGGCCATGCAGTTGAGGTTGTTTCACCCATCGAGTGAAGCAATTTTTTTCTCTTCCGCTTGGAAATAACGATACTCTATAAACTTTGATTTTCGATAAATGAGGTACTCATATTCGTTCTCGTTTACCTTGTTCTAGATTTTTAGCCATACAGAAAAATTGGTCACTTGCTAGATTTGATGTAAACTTATTTGGAATTTGAAAATCGTATATGTACATGCACTCCCAATTCCAATAATGTTTTCCCGGGATTAACTATTCAAATGATGAGCTTATCGAGTTGACTTTGATTTCGAAGCCAAGCATGTATTTATATTTTGCCTTGGTAATACAGTCATCTATGAAGAAATTATATAAGAAAGACCTTTAAAGACACTGATCAATTGAAACAACTTAAATATATAAACACAGCTTTGTGCAGCTGGAAAATAAACTAAAAAAATGAATTCCGTCTTTTAAAGTATTTTATTTAATTAATGATTAATGATATCCGCAATTAAACTACTCTTTCTTCTTTATTATAAAATTTTTAAATGTACATTTGACAAAGTGATCATTACAGCATCGTTTTAATATTTTTTTCTTATTTAGAAATTAGAAAACTACATTTGTAACCGCTATTTTCTGAAAAAGCCACGTGCTTTGGCAGTAATTTTCTGCACACGAACTCTACAGCTGATACTGTTTGCGCATTGTCTTCGTTTTCACTATCGATATCCTTGTTGCTAACATTTACCATTCTTGAATTGGAACTATTCGCCGCTGTGTTAAATCGTTGACGATAACAAGATTGTGGAGATGAAGATGAGGTCGAAGACATTCCAGTTCTTCTTTTTGGAGGTTTGTCATCTTCTGGAGAACTTTCACATGTCTTCATTATAACGTGGTCTCTTTAAATTGCGCATGTTTTGCGTCTACTTCGGCCGCGCTCATTATAGTCCTCGGCATTGTCTTCATCATAGTCATCGTCAGACATGAAGCGTTTTGAACGTAGCGACGATCGACTTTTCGATGGAATATTATTGACAGCTGTTCGTGAATGTGGACTTGATGCCGATTTAAGAGGTTCATTATCTTCTGACTCCAGTTTCTTTTCGTCTTCTTCTTCCACAGAAAAATTTTCATCATCTTCATCCTCATCGTCATTACGGTAGGAGTATCGCAGCTGTAAGTTTCGTCCACGTTGTAGAGGCCTTTCCGTTTCACGGTTGTTTTGTACCACATTTCAATTTGTTGGATTATTTCGCATTCTCAATCGCGATGAGATATTTTCTACGACTGATGATGGGAACTCCAAAGGATCAACTTCGTCGCACGGCATATCTAGCTCATTTACATTCCTCTTATGTCTAAATATCATTCGTCTTGTATGACGCATCGTTGATGAACCGGGTTCACCATAATTATGATCAACCTGAACATGAGATCTAAATGTTGATGTTTAACTTCAATTGCTGAAGATGAGGATGATGTTGCAGCATCATTACTAGTTGTTGAATTTGCATGCGATCGTGTTACTGAGGCTCCAAGTTTGGAACTACTAGTCGTTTGACGATTGCGTATTGGTTGTGTTGATCTATGAACCGCGCTAGCATTGCCATTGGTTATTCGATTTTTAACTGAAATCAAATTGTATACAATGTACAAGTATTTACCTATATTGCGAACAGGTATCGCTCTTTGTTCAGTCAATGGTCGATTTTGTCGACTTAATGTCCGTGTCTTCAAGTAAAACTCTGCTATTGCGATTCGTTCGTACTTGGCGTAGTTGGGGCGGATTTCGTCTGTTATGGTTTCAGGAATTATCGTTTCCTCAACTGTATGCTCCGATTCTGACGACTTTTTTCATCGTGTCGGCTTTCGATAAGGTTTCTGAAAAATTGACTAAAAATTTAAAAAATAATGCAAATTATATGAATGTCGCGATTGCATACCTTTATTCCCCATCTTCATCTTGTTCATCAGCAGTGTTTTGTCTCCCACTCCATCTTTCTCCAGTGACGATTGGTACACTTTGAAATTTCACATGCAATTTCTCACCTGAATGATGATCGCTATCTTCGGTTATATTCTGCCGTGTTCTCCTTACTTTTCGATTCTCACTTATCACTTATTTTTTGCCTGCTTGCTTTTTCACTCACAGCATTTGATGCATCGTTCTCATCTTCTGACGACTCTGGCGATTTTTTAACAAATTTCCCTCGTTTTTTTTGCTGCTGATCTACATGAATTTTCATCCAGTTGTGAGCTTCTACTTCGTTTTGCTGTACGTGTAGTAGAACCGTTTTGAGCAGGTTTCTTTGGCTTCGCTTTTTTATCATTAGGTTTTTAGCTTCGCTTTTTTATCATTAGGTTTTTAGCTGTCTTCGGAATCGTTTGAGTGATTACGTGACGGCAGACATCGTTGCCGCCAAGGGTGGCCTAACTCAGAAACCGGGAGTCGAGCGCTTTCTTCACTATCATCATCTGAAGAACTTGATGATGATGTTGTACTGCTCGTTTCGCTACTTGATTCCTCTTTGACTATTAGCTCTAGATGCTCCTAGCCGAGCGCTCCTTCGACTTGGACCTAGTGCCGGTGAAACACCGTTCACGGCGAAAACATGCACTTCGAGTTCTTGTTGAGCCACGACTATTTTCGTTTCCGTTATTCAACATTATGCTTTGGCTCCCAAATATTATTGCCAATCCTTTTGAGATCAACACACTCACTTATATTGAAGTCATAAATCTATATTGATTTTCTTTAGATCTTTTGTTTGCCAGTGTGTATACTATCGCCTGTGAATCCGTTGCGGAACAATCTGGGACAGGTTTGCAAAAATTAGTTTTTGAATTGAAAAAATTTCTGTTCCCAAAATACTTTTCCTGGGGTGATGGCACTTTCCTGGCATAGGCCCGACGCGTCGCGGGCGCAAACTCAGTGTGCAAATCGGTTCGTATTAATCGTAAGTAATTTATTAGCCCCGAAAATCGATGCGAAAACACGCGGAAGATAGTTAATTTCAAGCTTGGAATCTGCTTCATGCCCGTGCGGGCTCCTGCGGGGCCACGCAAGGCCCGTGGCACAACAATTTTAACCCTTTTTTCTAATTTTTTAATCTGACAATCAGCTGCTTCTCACATTCCTTCTGGTACAACACTTCGCCACCATTCAATCTTGTTTAAATTCCGTATGAAGCAGATTTCAAGCTTGAAATTAACTATCTTCTGCGTGTTTTCGCGTCAATTTTCGGGGCTAATAAATTACTAAGGATTAATACGAACCGATTTACACACTGAGTCGACGTCCGCAACGCGTAGGGCCTATGTCGGTCCGCCGGAATACAATTTTTAAACGGATCTAAATCACACGTAGCACATTCGGAGTAGTTCATTCCCTTCATAAGACCTGTGGGGGTTTACTTCAGTATGCAAGTCACTGAAAAGAAAATATTACCTTTTATATCATCTGTAATCATATCCTTCTTGATAGTTATATCGAAATGAATGGTATGGCTAACATGAAGTTTTCCTCCAGTTTTATTGTATATTGCCAAAGTCACTTCGCAGTAATCCAATCGATTGTATAAGGTCTAAAAACATACGAAATTGCATAAATCATGAAGCAGAAATACGATCCTTTTAAAGAATTATCATATGAACATTTTTTAAAATATAGTATATATTAAACAGCTGGCCACATTAGACTAACAATCGTGGAAGATCCTGGAGCCATTGTAATGATTTTTAATGTCTAAGTCCGAACGAGGAACCGACCTCTCATCGGTTCTAGACGTTAAGTCTGAGTAATGCCAACGGATGGTACCAACCTGTCAACAAATCCGTGCACCGTAATCCATTTTTGCAGGGCTGCTTGTAGGCCAGCTAGATCGGAGAGGATTTTGGTCGCGGGTCTCTAAATGGATTACGCTCATTTACAATTTTCAGCCATCAATAAACGCCCGTTTCCAAACGCGTCACAAACACAATCATACGGAGAAGAAGCCTACTTTACGTTACTTCGTATTTCTTCATTCATCCAGTCAAAGTATCAAACAAATCTAATTTCTATTTCGCGTTCCCGAATTTTACCGACGCGGTACCGAAAAATATACTACGCTAACTTAAATATGAAAAAAACTACGCTAAAGAAAAACCGAAATCAACAAAGGTGCCGCGTACCGCGCGCGACGCGAAACCAACCTCAGCGGATTTTCTTAAACCCTACCCTCGCGACGGCATACTTACCATGCACTCTATTTCCCGATGAAAGAAGGGAACCACTGGAAAGGAAAGTCGTGTTAGGGTTAGCAATTCATATTTTTTATTTTAGTTTTCTTCAAAAAGTTTGAAAGTATTGTTATTAAATTTAAATTGATTTGTCATTTAAAAAAATGAATTATAAGAGAAAAAAAGTTATAATAATTTCAACTTCACTTAGAAACAAGTTCACACGTAATAATATAATGTATTGCCACGTATTTTCTTTTCTTTTAATTTAGTCTTAAAACTTTTCACGTAAACTCATTTTGTTGGTGTTTTCATTTTATTTTCTTCTTCCAATTGAAATGTTAAAAAGTTTCATATGTTTCGTTAAGCAAAATTTAAACGAAAATAAGATAGAGAAGAACAATAAAGAGGTTGAGAGTGTGTAAAGTATGTTGATAGTGTAATCGATGAATGGACATGTACTGTATGACTCAATATCTTGTATAAAAATTAAGAACAATCAATAATTAAAAAAATAAACAAGTGAAATTAGCAGTAGCACTAAAATCTAGTCAGACGAGTAGCTTTACATTGAAATTTATGTTATTCCATTTTTTTTCTATTAATCTAGATGCGAAAAACTATTTTTTTATTTATAATGTAAAAACCACAACTGTGTTTCATTCTACATTTAAACTTAATTTCTTCTCCACTTTAGTCGCTAATAATTCTATAGTTGAAATTGTTGTACAGTTAATTTTTTGAATTTTTCATTTTGCTTCATTTTTCTAACTTTAATTAAAGTCTAACCTCCAAGCGTGTGTTACAAATAAACATAATATCTTTCTATGACTAAGAAAACTTATTAAATATCAATAATAAAATTAGACAGAAATTAACAAATATACAAAATGCAACGTAAGAGTATTGCATTAAAGATCTCTAGAGAATTAATTATTTACACCAATTGGTCATTGATTGATGTTGCTGCCTTTGGTACTTTCCACCTTATCTCAAGAGGGAAAAGTGGGTGAAGTAGCAGGAGCAGGAGAGTGGGGATGGACTAAATAAGGCTAGTTGCGGAACAGCAATATCAGATTACACTGTCTACTAACATTCTCTATCGTTATCTTAAGGTCTACGCACCGGTAGTCGATTACCTTTGAAAATCATAAACTTTACATAATCCTATTTGCACATTTTTGACTATTTATTTTTGGCGAGTCTATTTGATCAGAACCGCTCTTGCCCTTGTTCGTTCCATTGACATCGTTTTCATCTCTAACTCATTTACGCTATTTTTAATTGTACTTATCTTCCGGTTGAATATGAACTCCATGCACAAGGCCAGAGTTACGACATAGCCTTCAGATGTTATTTTCAAACCACAGCAACGAGAAACCTTAACATGTGGACATTCGAATTCAGATTGCATGATTCCTTCCCGCGAAAAACATGCAACATGGAAACGATTACCATGCGAGTCTCCAATTAAAATATCACCAGCATTTGAAATATCAATACCGTTTGGGAAAGCCTGTAACTTTTTCATCACCGATCCTGATCAACGGATTAAATGATTACGGAAAATCGGCGAATCACAACCAGAAATATGAGAATAAGCAACACAATTCTTGCTCTTTCCTGACTCGTATGAATGCCATGCGTCCATCAATTTTGACATGCTTACTTTTCGGCACTTTCAAAAACCAGTGTTCATTTTTGGTTTTGCAGCGAGCGGTTTTGTCAGGTATATTTAATTTTGTCAGAACGCCCGTGCAAACAATTAAGTACTATTTTCTGAGTTAAACAACTAGTTGCTCACACCCGCAAAATTAAAAAATCGTCGACAGCTCTTGAGTGACGGCCACCACTTACACACTCCACTGCCATGTGGCTATCAATTCACCTTGACATCCCACGACAAAATTGAAGTGGGATGTACGCCCGTCACAACCAACATGAAATGACAAGCCACCTAGCAGCAAGGTGTGTTGGTAGTGGTCGCCAGCGGCGTCGCATAATTCATTACAGGGCAGTGTCCACGATGCCTACCAGGCATGGGGAGACTGAAGGGAACGCTGCTTGGCCCTATGATGTTTTTTTTTTCTTTTTCTCTCAGCGTCATAGGTCTTTGGCATGGTAGACTCCCAGCTCCTTTCCGGAAATGTCCGCAATGAGTTACCGCGTGGGACTTAGAACTTGTAAGACTCGACACTTCAAGAACTTCTTATCTAGCTTGGCAGTGTAGTGCCGACCTGCTTCACTTTGTCTAAAATTCCGTCGGTAGATTTCGTCGCCTGCCTTGAAGCCAGAAGGATGGGATCGCAGATTGTACCTCTCCTCCCCCACCCGTCTACTGTCTTCAATCCTCTCCCGGATTTGTTCTCGTAGAATTTGGAGTTTCTCGTGCGGCTCCAGCACCACTATTGGGTCTTCCAAACCCTTCAACTGCCGCAATAGCCGGTACGAGTTTCCGTGGCAGATCATATGCTGGCCGAACACAGCAAAGTATCGGGAGATGCCTGTGGTGGAGTGATAAGATGAACGCAGGGCACATGTGATGGCGGAAATCCTGCGGTCCCAATCCTTCTGATCCGGTTGGACGTAGGCCCGAGTGGCGGCTATGAGGGTGCGGTTAAACCGCTCGGACGCATTGGCTTGCGGAGAATAAACGGCAGTCCGCTGATGCGTAATGCCATACTCTTCCATTAGTTCCCGAAATCTAGACGAGATGAACTGAACTCCGTTGTCGGAGACCAGCTTCTCTTGTACTCCAAATATATGGCTAAACGCGATTTTCCAGAAAACTGACTATGCGGCCGTTGTGCAGGTTTCGAAGTGGTTCCACAATCGGAAATTTGGACAAGTGGTCCAGGACCACGACAGCTCCCGTGTATCCCGAGGTCGAGTGAGGGTACGGACCGATGAGATCTATATACAGGCGCTGGAACACCCGCTCCGGTAGTTCGAATTTTCCTATCAGGGGCCGAAGAACAGAATTGGGCGCTTTCGTGCATTTGCACAGCTCACAAGCGGCTACGTACTTTTTCACTTGCTGCGCCACCTTAGGCCAAAAGAAGTAAGTCTTCAGTCACCGAAGCATATGACCATAACCGCCGTGTGCACTCAATGGGTGGTTATGAGCCCGCTTAATCAATTCGAAGGTCAGTTCTTCGGGCACCCATAACTTCTACTGTTCCTCTTCTTGGATGGGGTCTCCGGAAGCGTGTCTCGTCCGCTTATATATAAATTCCTCCGTCACCCGTAATTCTGGCAGCTGTGGTAACTGGTTCTGAATCGTGTTCATCAGCTGGATATAACAGGCTGACTTGAAGGCGGGATGGTCCAAGTCGATCCATAGGGGGCTGTCGTCCTCCTGGGCCAACTTGGCTCCTTCAGGGGCGAACATCCTTGATAATGTGTCCGGTACCACATGGTGACTTCCCTTGCTGTGTCTTATCGTGAAGTCAAACGCCTGTAGTTTCAAGGCCCATCTGGCCAAGCGCCCGTGGAGATCAGTTTGGCTCAATAGCCATTTCAGTGACGCATGATCAGTGGCGATTTCAAAGGGATGTCCTTCTACATATGCTCGAAAGCGTTTCACTGCCAGCACAGCCGCCAAGCATTCCTGCTCCGAGACTGTGTAATTCCGCTGGGCCTGGTTCAGCTTGTGGGACATGAAGGCTATAGGCCTCTCCTCGCCGTCTTGTGCAACCTGGACTAAGACTGCTCCCACCCCATGTTGACTCGCGTCACAATGGATTGAGAACGGTTTGTCAAAGTCCGGGCTGTGCAGTACGGAGGCTGTTGTCAGACTCTTCTTTAGCTCTTCAAAGGCTCGCAAGCTGGGCCCTTCCCAGACGAACTTACGTCCCTTACGCAGCATGTCGGTCAAAGGAGTGGTAATGGTGGCATAGTTCCGCATGAAACGCTGGTACCACCCGCATAAGCTTAGGAATAGGCGTAACTGCTTGGTGGTCTTAGGTAATGGAAAAGCATCAATCGCTTGAGTTCTCCGGGTCGGTTTTGATGTTGCCATGCCCAATGATGTGACCTAAATACTTCACCTCCGTCATCACGAACTGACTCTTCTGTATGTTTATGGTTAACCCTGCCCTCCGGATGTGCAGAGCCACTTCTTGAAGCAGGTCGATGTGTTCGTTAAAGGTCTCGGCTATAAGCAGCAGATCATCCAAGTAAACGAAAACTTGGTGCCGTACGTGCGGTGGTATCACCTTATCCATAAGGCGCGTCATTGTCTGAGGGGCATTGCACAATCCGAATGGCATGGTCACGAATCGATACAGTGGCTGACCTGGGACTATGAAGGTTGTTTTCTCCTTTGAGCCAGGGTCTAAAGGAATTTGCCAGAAAGCGTCCTTGAGGTCTAAACTCATGATGAAGTGGGCTCTAGGCAACCGACTCAAAATGCCTTCAATCAACGGTAGAGGGTATGCGTCCTTGACAGTAACGGCGATCAAGCGTCTGGCATCTAAGCATAGCCGGACCTTGTTCGGCTTGACAGCTAAGGTGACCGAGGAAGCCCACGTGCCCTGCGATTCTTCGATCACGCCTGTTGCTAGCATTCGATCAACTTCGGCATATAACAACTTTTCCTTCGCCGGAGATATGGCAAAATGTCTCTGTTTGATGGGTTTAGCATCCCCCACATCTATTGTGTGTAATACCAGGGCCGTCCGCCCGAGACCTTCCTTCTCATGCGATGGAAAAGCCGATATAGCCGAGTCCAGTCACAGTTGTTGATTCACATCCAGTGTATGTCGTAATAAGTGAGTGGTTAGAGTTTTGTCAGGAACAGTGGTGACAGACTCCAGGGTCATGCCGGAAAACAGTGCCGGGGTCAAGTTAAATTTTCGAACGAAATCCACCCCTAAGCACAGGTTCTGGGTTAATTGAGGTATGATGTAAAATTCCAGAGGTTTAGTTACTCCCTTAAAGGTGACATCCGTCGTAATTTTTCCCACTACAGAGTGACGAGCTCCGTCCGCTGTGCTTAACCAGGTGGTAAAATGATGGATTTGGTCCGCGTGCATTGCCAGTATCTCCCCTGCGAAATTGGCTGATATGCAATTCACACTGGCTCCCGTATCGACTAAACCTGACAATCGCTTTTGCAGGAGGTGAACTGACGCATATGGTCGAACGTCATCCCTCAATAATTCGTCTAAGTGTATTTCCCTCAGTACCTTCCTCGACTGCCTGACCCTTCTCCAGAAGCTCCGCATCCGACGCGTGGCTCGCTTCCTTCGCGGTGGGACAGTTGTAGCCAACTCCTCATGGAAGATGCGCTGTCGAGTAGGCAAATAATTCCGCAGTCTGACGTGGAAAGGCTTAACATGCCAAGGATCCTTCGCCTCGCTATCATTTCCCTGCGCGTCTGCCTCGACAAAGGATAGCATCGGTTGTGGAATTTGTTGAGAACTGTGTTTGGCGGTGCGACTCAGCAGACTTTGGGTCATGTCTGGGGCTTGGTCATAGCTAGTGATGGGGTCAGGATTGGTTCGTCCGGGGTTTAGGAGTGCCGATGGGTGGTCGCGGCGCTTGCTGGCAAGTTTTTTCGCAATTTGCAATTTGCCCAATCAGGTGAGTAAGTGTCTGCCTTCCCGCATCGGTAACAGAAGATCGTCGGTTCTGCTGGACATGCATAGAACCGACGCCCCGTTTATCGGCAGTTCCAACAGACCGTCGGGCTTGTAATTGCTTCAACGAATGGTCGATCAATCATTCCTTGGCCCTCAAGCTCCAGGGGTGCTCCGCTCCTCGGTACTGGTACTGGGTCAGCCAGTAGGTGGTCCGCTGCCATCAACTCCGCGGTGTGATGATTTCGTGGACTTGGTCCTGTTATGCGAGGTTGTGGGCGGAAGGTACCTCGCCGCTCATCTAGCTGTTCTTGCCTACGGGCATGGAGGCGTAATCTCTGTATGGTGTTGATGGAAAAATGCAGAAAGCTGTTCTGAAGCTCCCAACGCATATTCTCCCTGATAATTTCTACCAGTTCGTCCTCGGGCATGGTTGTTCGTAAGCAAGAGCTCAATCGCACTATACTTGTATAGTACTGGTCGAACGGTTCGTGAGCGCCTTGTTTCCGTTTCTTCATTTGTTCTCGTAGTTCTCTTTCAGTGAAGCCGTCATCGAATCGATTGCAGAAGGCTGCACTGAAAGAATCCCAATTGGGACGTAGCGTCGACTCCTTAAAACTCCAGTACCAGTCGGCAGCATCTCCACTGAACAGAAGGTGTGCATGCCGGAGGAAAGCCGCGAAGTCACCTCCCAGGGTGCTGGAGACTAACGCCTGCATCCTGAACAGGAACCGGTCCACTGATATCGTCGAGTTGAAACCCGTGAAGCTAAGGCTCCAACTCTCCATGATACGAGGCGTCGGGTCTCGGAAAGGTGTCAATGCGTTCCCGGGGGAAATCGCATCTTCGATTGACCTGCTGTAAGGGACTGCCTCGGGGACTGGAGGTACCAACGGAGGTGCGGTGCTGTGTCGTGGTCGATACTCGGGAGCTCTGGGGTCCATTCCCGAGTTCCTTGTAGGTAGGGTCCATTGATCAGCCGGTCGAAAGTGGGGCATAGCCACACTGGGATGGGGCTCCCAGCCAAGCGGAGTTCTCACGCGGCTGGGGGGTTGGCTCATCGGGAGGTTCTGGAGTCTTCCCTCCAAGTTTCCGATCCTCTCAGACATATCTCAAATTAAAGCCACGAGGGTGTCAATGGAGTGGGTGGAAGTGTAGTGAATAATGAGTTTTCATAAGTCCGTAAAGGACTGCAGCGATGTTCTGCTGCCTCGGCAGAGGAAGGTGTCGGTATCTGCCGAGAATGCCCTCGTCTGGAGACGCGTGAATGCGCTGGCAGGCTAGCATTGCGGTGTCGTGGGGCGGGTTCGTTTCCCCAGCACGAGGACCCACTACAAAAAAATTTCGCATTCACCAATTGGTCGATAGCTCAAAAGGCGACCGAAGTCGCAAGAATTGTAGATAACCTCACCGAGGGAGATGTAACTTGTTACGAGAACAAGTGGAACCTGAAAAGACAGGCGAACTTGGGGGTGACCTCGTCATTACCCAACGAAGTTCATGGCCCACAAATGAAAGAGGGGCAACCGGGTGGTGGTGGAGCCCCTTCGTACCCACCCAACCGGAATAAATCCATAGATAGCTTGTTGAAGTGGCCAGGTACTCCTCTTCTGAGTGGAAAACTCATACAACTTGAATTGTATGAACTTTCCCATCAGAAGGGGAGTACCCCGGTGACCAATTTATGTCATAGAATTATACAATTGGATTGCATAAATCTATGCCATAAAAAGGCACTCTGCTTGGGCCACTCAACCCAAAACGTCACCTGAAACAAAAGAAGGATTTAGTAATTACCCGGCGGCTGGCTCATGGTTTTGAGGTGGAAGCCTGCCACCGTACCGGGTCCTATACCCGATTAGAACTAAAGGAAAGGAAAGACCGAAAGTTACGGGGTATTAATTCATTTTATTATCTATTCAAATTTTCACTGACAGGGAAAATATCGATATGTAATCTACGCATTAAGTGAACTTTATGTTATAATTGAACCAAGAAATTGTATGTGTCATGCAAGACAGGCATTAAATTTAACAATATTTACTATGCAAACAGCTAGGTGTGCTAAAATAAATACCTTTTTCTTTTCGTACGAAAAAAAACTTTTCTGTTTTATTTTTAATTCTTATTGCAACATAATAGTAATAATAATAATAAAAAAAACTAAAAGTGTCGCTAAGCTATTACGATCACGATTTCTACTTTTTTTTTTTATCGCATGCAAACAAATCGTCGTACAATTTCTTCTCTGTTGTTTCTTCTCAGTTCTTTTTACGCTCAATATCTTTTTTTTTTCTTTTCTTCAGCTAACATCACAATCCAAAAAAAATTCCGCGACTTATCTAGGCTATTATGACCCAAACAAATGTCTTTGAATAGTTCGTGTTACATAGATTTTTCCCAGTTTGTCATATGATTTTCAGATAAGATTTTCGATCGTTCATCAACTACACTTCCTCTAGGTATAAGGAACAATTATTTAATAGCAGCACCTTGCACGTTTCAAAAGATTCAATTGCAGTTGTTCTCAAGATTCATACAAATTAATCGTGCGATAGCAAGGTTCTATACGCAATTGATTACCTTATGGTGCTATAATCCTGAATTATATATATAGTAAATCTGGCATATCAAATATAGGGAGGAAAATTTGTTGCAACACATTTTTCCCTACTGTCCTGCCAATACTAATTGTGGTTGTACAACGCGGCTATAAATGTCTTGCTAAGCCCTGACTGCAATAAAACCTTTTCTTTTGAAAATATGTGTACAATATCATTTATCAACGACTAACTTAGTCACAGGATGAAAGCGTAGGAAATGCCTGCCTATTTTAACTTGAGATATGGCCTGCGTATGATGGTAAGCGAAAACAAAACGCTCGTAAAAAAATAGAAAAGCCTATCGAGTAAATAACAATAAATTCTATTTAAAGTTTATTCTAATTAATAATGATTTTACGAATAACTATTCACCTATTAATATATATTTCTTGAAGTATCGTCGGTAGATCAAACTATTCTCCTTATTTTGGGATAGGTTTTAAACAACTCAAAGCTTAATATTGCTAACTATGACATAAAGTATAATAACAGAGACCGACCTTGCAAATATTGATCAAGATATATCCCGACGTCAGGATTGTGCTTGAAAATCACCTTCATTAGAGTGGTCGTGTCTAGTCGTCTTTCTGCCTTTCCACTTCCTTTTGATCCACCCCGCGGTCCTGCACTGCCGCCGCGGTACCAGTCTTCACCACGTTTCGAATCAAATGCGTCACCGTTTTGATAATTTTCTTCGTTACGTCGTGTTGGATAATTTTCAAAGTCAGCTCTGCGATCTACATGCTGGTCTTTATTGATGAACCTTCTAGACTTGCTCCCTCCATGAAAATCTCGATCACCTCTATAATCTCGTTCTCTATCGTTTCTAAAGTCTCTGTTATCGCGATAATCACGATCTTTACTAGTTGACGTTTGCGAATTATTATTCGGGCCTCTTTTCAAATGGGGTGGTACATCAAGATCAGTATTATTTGAATTAGACGAAGAATTATTGACAGGGCTTCCGTTATTGGCTCTTCCACCTTTCAAATCCAGACCAGCAATCTGCTGCTCTAGACCTGTACCATTTTTTTTGATAATATTACTCATATTTCTTCCAGTCAGAAGCTGATTTTGCTTTTCGAACTACCCGCCAAAAGAATGAGTTCTGAGAATTCGTACGAGTCCGTTTCTATTTCGGTTGCTAATTTCACAAACGCTCCAGCGGGGAGGAATGTTCGCTCACTTTTCACGCGGGTACGGCACGGGTCGTTGCAATTCTCGCGGCGATTACAACACTTGCTCTTGTTTTCTTTAGGGAATCTAGTCTGATTAGTTCTTCACTCATTTCACTCTGTTACTTAACTATGCCGTTAAGAAATCTTTTCTCTTAATGCTTCTTTTGGTATCTTAAAAATCGTGCTATTAAACCACACGCAAAATTAATAGTATGCTTCACGACTTCATCTCGAGAAACCCTATTGTTTACAGTCGCTAAAAGTTTATTCGACACCGGAAAACTAATTCAGGAGTTAACGGTTATGACATAACCCGAACCGGACATGAATCTAATTTCGCAAGCACCCACCGCGCATTTACTAGTGTTAATTATTTGAAACGAACCTTCACTCCGGATGTTACTTTAGTTTTAGAGTTTATTAAATGATTTTGCGATCTAAATCCCTTCCCAAACGCATAAATACCGCTTCAATATCTTGTAACTAACCTCAACTCTTCCGTGGCGCGGTGGGCAGTCCTTTCGGGCTCGACTGCCTTCAAGGATATCCTATGGCACAGCAAAATCGAATTAACAGCGATCACACACCACTCATCGTTGAAAGCGCGACTGTGACTACGATGCATTCCTTCGTGTCTCCATCTACGTCAAGGCACCCCAAATTTGAAGAGCTTGAAGTGACGCCTACTCGATCGCCTCAACTTCGATATTCCTGTCTTAATCGCAGCTACCACAGTACAGCCCTTCTAATGAGCAGAGTCCATCCTCATCTTACGTCCAGAACAATCCTTTAGTTCACAACTCTGCATTCATTCTCTTCACATTGACGACTCTTGAACCTGTTACTTCTGATTCAGGTTTCATGCCTTCGGCCAGTACCTCGTATTTGTTTTATGTAATGCAACTCTAAGACACACTACGAATACACAAAAACGGCGATGGACACATTTCACAGCCAACACGTCTCCAATGATCCAATTCAAATTACGATGGGAATACGGTTAATCAAATTTCTTGCACGGCACATCGAAACCAACGCAATCTCCAAGGGACATATGTAATGTTGCAACCATTAAAATGCGCTCGCGGCGCTTTATTTTGGGGGCACTTCGCGTGACCAGGGTGCGAAAACTCAAGGCGTGAATGCGTCACCTGATGGCGAGTTAAATTACTCGGCGAGCCGTCAACATTTCCACAATGTCGACAATCTTATTTCTCGACGGGGGGAACATCAATTCGAACGCGCCTCAATTAGGGAAGATCGACAAAAATCTCCCAACCAAGTCGGACTGAGTTTAATTCTTGCGGATCCCGTTTTACCGACGTCGTCACCGTGCCGTTCAAAAGCCGACTCCCCTCTCGAGTAGCGAAATCGATCGCAAATTAGGCGCTTCGTCATCGGTTGGCTCCAATAACAGTACTTTTTCTTGAACTAGATCCATACACGAAATGTAATAGATCTGAACAAGACTATGCACTTCGACGATTTTCGATCGATGATGCGTACTAGGGTGGATCCGCGATGGTGATAATGCACACTCGTTTCGGTTGTTTTTAAAATTTGAGTCGTCTTTTGTAGATTCGATTAAGTTATCAATTCAAAGCAATTTTCGTTTATAATGATTAGGCGTAATTAAGTGGGAAAAATCGGAAGAATTAGACAGGCACACGTTAATTACCGACAAACAAAACAATTTTTAATTAATATTATGGTTGGAATCGGTAAAATTTGACAAATTTTAAGGGGTTTAAATGATACAATGATTTTATCTTTCATATAATTTAAGGGGTTAACCGTTTCGTTCTAAGCATTTGTATACCGCGTTACACCGCAATTCGTTAAATTATATTCAAAAGATATTGTAATAGAATCACTACACATTAAAAATATTAAACAGTTTTAGAATTTTGTTTCCCGGGAGTTAAGTACAAAAGACATTTTCTTGACTTATTTTTTCATGCGAAAAAAAAGAGCGAGTGTTGCGATGGGGAAGGTGACTGAATGGTTACTCATTGTTAAATTGAGTTTGTGTTGTGTGCCTGTGGCAGCGCTGGCTTTTATAGCCATAGCTCCTCGATTATTACAGGGCAGCTAATTTTCTCGCAATCCCAAGGCGATGCGGATTGCGAAAAAGGAGCTGAAGGATCTTTCTGTGTATCATGAGTTGGCTTCGCGTCGGGACTAGAAATAACGGACAATAAAAGAAAAATACACTTGACAGACGGACGGACTGACTTATGTCTATGTTTACCCGGAAGTATACAACCCTTGCGCGTTTTTTTTTGAAAATATATGCGGACGGATAAACAGACGTGACTAATTATCTATCGGCGCAGGTCTTTCGCGTGGTATATCCCCACTTCTTTTCCCGATGGATCCGTTATCAGGTAACGGTTAGGTCCCATTACCTTCTTTATGCGGCTTTTCAAGAATCGCCTGTCCAGCTTGGCGTTGTAATGCCCCGCGGCGTCACTTTGGCGGAAATTTCGCCGGAAAACTTCATCTCCTTCTTTGAAATTAGCAGATCGTGACCGGAGATTGTACTGCGCTTCATTTGCACTTCCTGCGGCCTTAATCTTCCGTCCGATTTGTTGGCGGAGGTCTCCTAAACGTTCGTGGGGCTCCAGCGCAACGACGGGGTCTCCCAAACACTTTAATTGCCGTAACAGCCGGTATGATTTACCGTGGCAAATCATGTGCCGTCCAAAGGCGGCAAAGTAAGGGGCGACACCGGTGACGGAATGATACGAGGATCGCAGGGCGCATGTGATGGCAGACAATCGCCGATCCCAATCCTTTTGAGATGGGTGGACGTAAGAACGGATCGCGGCCAATAGGGTGCGGTTCAACCGTTCTGATGCGTTGGACTGAGGAGAGTATATGGGCGTCAGTTGGTGATCAACGCCATACTGCTCAAGTAGGCCCTTAAACTGCCGAGACCGGAACTGTACTCCGTTGTCTGAGTACACACTCTCTGGAACACCGAACACATGAAATACCCGGTTCTCTAAGAATTTCACGATCGATGGAGTTGTGAATTTACGGATGGGTTCCACCATTGGGAACTTTGAAAGCTGGTCTAGAACGACTATAGCTCCGATGTGTCCCATGGACGACCGAGGATATGGACCGAGTAGATCGATGTATAGACGTTGGAATACGCGTTCTGGGACGTTGAGTTGACCCATAGGAGGTCGAAGAGGCTGGTTGGGCGCTTTGGTGCCTTTACAGGTCTCACAGGCGCTCACGTAGTCTTTGACCTGGGATGCCGTTTTAGGCCAAAAGAAGTATTTCTTGAGTCGCCGTAACGTTCGACCGTACCCTCCGTGGGCACTTAAAGGATGGTCATGTGCGCGGAAGATCAGATGTTGTGTCATTTCCTCCGGTACCCAGAGTTTCCAAGACTCTTCTTCCTGCCATGGATCACCAGTGGCGTATTCATTTCGTCTATACACGTAGCCGTCTATTACCTTCAAATCAGGCAGCTGTGGTTGTTGGGTCGCTATGGTTTGCCTCAAGTCTTTGTAGCTGTCCGATTCGAAATGTGGGCTGTCCAAATCTATTTCGATGGGTTCCTCGCCATTTATTGTCAATTCGGCTCCCTCTGGGGAAAACATCCGTGAGAGAGTGTCAGGTACGATGTTCTGGGTCCCTTTCCGATGTTTGATTGAAAACTTGAACCCTTGCAGTTTAAGAGCCCATCTGGCTAGGCGTCCATTTAAATCTGCCTGGTTCATCAACCATTGTAGTGACGCGTGGTCCGTGATGATCTCGAATCGGTGGCCCTCGATATAAGCTCGGAATTTCTTCACAGCCATTACCGCTGCCAAACATTCTTGCTCGGAAACAGTATAGTTTCTTTGGGCCGAATTCAGCTTATTGGACATGAAGGCGATGGGAGCTTCCTCTCCTTCGTCGGTCAATTGCACCAGCACGGCTCCTACTCCATGTTGACTTGCGTCACAATGAATGGAGAAGGGCTTCGTGAAGTCGGGGCTGTGCAAGACAGGAGCTGATGTGAGGGCTTGTTTTAGCTCTTCAAATGCCTTTCGGCTGAGTTCGGTCCAAATAAACTTCTCCTTCCGCAACATGTCTGACAGGGGCGCTGAAACTGTTGCATAATTCCAAACAAACCTTCGGTACCAACCGCACACACCAAGGAAACGTCGTAGCTGCTTCACAGTTTTTGGTAAGTGGAACTCATCAATCGCACGAGTTTTGTCTGGATCCGTTTTGATAGTGCCATGTCCTATGACATGTCCTAGGTATCGGACTTCTTTCATGACAAACTTACTTTTCTGCACGTTGATGGTGAGTCCCGCCTTACTGATGTGCAGGGCTACTTCTTGTAGAAGTAGGAGGTGTTGATCGAACGTTTCCGTGATGAGTAACAGATCATCAAGGTACACGAACACTTGGGGTTTCAGGTGAGGTGGGATGACCTTGTCCATCAACCGAGTCATCGTTTGCGGTGCGTTACACAGGCCAAAGGGCATTGTGACGAACTGATATAATGGTCGTCCAGGCACTGTGAAGGCGGTCTTGTCCCTCGAGCCCTCATCGAGTGGAATTTGCCAGAAGGCGTCTTTTAGGTCGAGACTGGTGATATAATTGGCTTTCGGCAGTCTCCCTAGTATTCCATCGATGAGTGGAAGAGGGTACGCGTCCTTGATGGTAACCGCGTTTACCTTACGGGCATCAAGACAGAGGCGGACTTTACCTGGCTTCACCACCAAGGTTACCGGTGATGACCAGGCACTTTGGGACTCTTCTATGACCCCCAACTCGAGCATCCTATCTAGCTCCGCATACACCAATTTCTCCATGGCCAGTGAGATGGCGTAGTGTCTCTGTTTAATCGGTTTACGCCAACGTCGATGGCGTGTGAGACTAGGGTGGTGCGGCCAAGACCTTGGGTAGCGTAAGATGGGAAAGCAGCGATGGATGCTTCCAGGCGTTACCGTTGATTAGGCGTCAGGTCATGCCTATCGGGAATAGAAGTGATTTTGTTGACATTTCTGGTTTTTAAAGACAAATCGGTGAATAAATCTGAGGCCAGTCCAAAGCGAAGGACAAAATCGACGCCAAGGTACACATTCTGAGTCAAAGACGGGATAATGTAGAAAGTAATAGCCTTCGTCTGACCCCTGAACGTCACGGGTGTGGTTAGTTTACCTCGTATATGGTATTTGGTGCCATCCGCTGTACTGATTTCAGTGCGCCAGGATTTAATCAAGTTCGGATAGTCTTGGAGCACCTTCGAGCCAAAGCTCGAGGCAAGACAACTGATACTGGCACCCGTGTCGATCAATGCAAACACGGTCTCGCCCAACACTTTAATTGGATGATAAGGTCTGATCTCATTCTCAGCAACCTTCGAGATGTTACAAGAGTTTAAGGTTTGACGGCAGGTGTGCACTCTCTTGCGGAAATTCCGCCAACGACGGGTTGACCATTTTGTCGTGCGCGGGCGGGAAGTGGCTACTTCAGAAGCAAATATTCGCTCTCGAGCCACCCGATATTCCTGCAGTCGGACATGATAAGGTTTTAAAGTGCGTATTTGAGGCTGCCGGGGTTCTTCTGGCAGTGACTGCGGTGGTCGCTTTAATATTGTCGTTGGCGAGATCTCTGGAAGAGAGTGAACATCCGCAGTCGTAGTGGTCAAGGCTGGTGGGTTAACGTCAGGTTTGTTGAGGTGAGCAGCTGGCTGAGGAGCTACTGCGGGGGCTTTGAGTACCGCTGAGGTGGTAGGGTACTCGTTCGTCCGTTTTTTGGTGTGGCATCATCTGGGCAGTCCGGAATATAGGTGTTTGACTCCGTGCCTTCTTCCCGATCTGGGTTGTTGCAATTTAGTGCCACTTCGGCAATTTCACGTCACGGACCCGTCCTCGCATGTAGGTAAGGCCGTTCTTGGAGGTCTTCTTCAAGCCTCTCCAATCGACTCACGAACCTCAGTAGTGCTTCCATGTTCTGCGGGTCCGAGTTTACAACATGGCAACGAAGTTCCGGCCTTAGATTCCGTTTCAACACCCGCAGCAGTTGAGTGGAAGACATAGGCTCTGACAACTGGTCATTCAACCGAAGGATATCGGCTCGATATTGATGAAAGGGCTCGTCCGGACGTTGCCATCTGGCATGGATCTTGTCCAGGACACTCTCATCCATGTTGACCGTCGAGTAGTCCATGCGGAGTACCTCCTTCAGCCGTGTCCAGCGTATTTATGGTGGGGCCGAATGAATCCACCAGTAAGTCTCGAGTGCTGCTCCCCTGAACAGCATTGGTAAATATCCTGCCAGCACCATGAAGTCGCCGGCCAACATCTCTCCGACTAAGGACTCCACCCGACCAATGAAAACTTCCAAGTTCAGGCCGTTTGGCTCCCCGCTAAAATGAAGGTTCCAACCCTGTACAATGCTGGGGATATGCTTCGGTTTCAGCATATAGGGTTGTTCCTGCGGAGCCACTGGACCTAGAGTCGATGGTGATATTTGGTTGAGTCGTGGCGGAGATCCCAGGCGTCCCAAGGCTGGTATCGAGAAGGTGGATCCGGATCCTCAGACGGATGGTAGTCTGTTCTTCGAATCTTGTTCCGCTGGTTGCTAACTGGTTCTTGAGATCGTCGTGCTGATTTAAGTCGTTGTAGTGTTGACTCGGTTTGTTTACAGCGCCGTATGAAGGAGTATATACGATCTACTTCAGTGTAACAATCACCACAAATTTGGTCTGGTGAATCATCTCCAAAAGTGATGTTTATATTGATGGACTCCTTCAGGAAGTCGACAACAAAAATCCTCCTCGCTCCATCGACGAAACTATCACAGAGTGGATACGGATGGTAGTCTGTTCTTCGAATCTTGTTCCGCTGGTTGATAACTGGTTCTTGAGATCGTCGTGCTGATTTAAGTCGTTGTAGTGTTGACTCGGTTTGTTTACAGCGCCGTATGAAGGAGTATATACGATCTACTTCAGTGTAACAATCACCACAAATTTGGTCTGGTGAATCATCTCCAAAAGTGATGTTTATGTTGATGGACTCCTTCAGGAAGTTTGAAGTATGAAGGGGCTCCACCACCACCCGGTTGCCCCTCTTACATTTGTGCGCCATGAAATTCGTTGGGTAATGACGAGGTCACCCCAAGTTTACCTTTCTTTTCAGGTTCCACTTGTTCTCGTAACAAGTTACATCTCCCTCGGTGAGGTTATCTACAATTCTTGCGACTTCGGTCGCCTTTTGAGCTATCGACCAATTCGTGAATGCGAAATTTTTTTGTAGTGGGTCCTCGTGCTGGGGAAACGAACCCGCCCCACGACACCGCAATGCTAGCCTGCCAGCGCATTCACGCGTCTCCAGACGAGGGCATTCTCGGCAGATACCTCCATCTTCTTCTGCAGTCCTTTACGGACTTTATGAAAACTCCTTTATTCACTACAGAAGGCGCGGTTGGAACCTCAGCTGCGACAACTGCAGCAGGAACTTCCCCGCCCACGGCTCCTTGCAAGTCCACCAGTGATTGGGGCAGTTCGGCATCTGAGGCCCCTTTTGCCACTGCTCCACGCGTCGGGACGTGCGTTCAGAGGGGGGCGTCTACGGCGGTCCGCTCTATGGGTCGCCAGCATAGTGGACAAAGCTCGGACGTCAGTAGGAGCTGTTTGACACAGGCACGATGGAACAGGTGTCCGCACTCCAATCGCACGCTGTGTACACCCCCATTACGTCTTCAAAACAGATCCCGCAGTTAGCGGGTTGGACCGTTTTGAATCGGGTCCAACGTTTGTCTGGGGTCCGCTTTATCGCCATGTTGGTGTTTATTCGACGGTGAAGTAAAGCTATGTATATATCGATAATTCTTAAAGGTATAAAGAAAATTAGTTGTTAGTGCTAAGTAGCCGATAGTGGCGAGCTATTTTAATAACTATAGAAAAAAATTTATGTGATAGATACTTTCCTTTCCAGCAGTCGACTCCTCCAAAAGGAAATAAGAGTGCGTGGTAGTCTGCCGAAGAAAGGGTGCCTTCGGCCGATTTACTCGAATTTATCCCCAAACCCACATACATTACAAAAACTGTCTCTAAACTACGTTAAATGACTCGACGAGACAAGTGGTAGAGCTACCGTAACAGCTTAGTACGCGGTCAAAATTCCCGACGCGTGGAAGCATTCCGGGCTCCGCAACTCCAGCATACGCCACCGAACGTTGAACCGATACCACTCGTCGATCACGCATACGAAATGAGTAGAATCCTTCCGCAACATAAAGGCAAGGTAGCCTTCTTTTTTCTTGAGAGTCCAGGCCGATATGAGAAACCCATCTGGCTGACAGTTCCATCAAGAAAATAGAAGGTCCTTACAGGGGTTAACCTGGGACAACAGATCGGAAGGATTCTGTCGCGAAAAAAAAATCAAACAAAGGAGAGCGGAAGCTTCAACTCACGTGAAGCGACTGCTAGTGTGTATCACACAACTCCACTGCTCCTGTTTGTGAGGCTCGAGTACCAAGGTACCTTTCATCCTCTGTAAAGGACCAACTCGTCAGAAGACGCGAACCTTTTATCCCCTTACGATGTTTGGGCCCCACGTTGGACGCCAATTGTAATGATTTTTATGTCTAAGTCCGAACGAGGAACCGACATCTCATCGGCTCTAGACGTTAAGTCTGAGTAATACCAACGGATGGTACCAACCGATCA
This sequence comes from Odontomyia ornata, assembly GCA_963969285.1. Lineage (NCBI taxonomy): Eukaryota > Metazoa > Arthropoda > Insecta > Diptera > Stratiomyidae > Odontomyia > Odontomyia ornata. The sequence continues at coordinate 57,485,274 of OZ017743.1, read as the reverse complement.
ACCAATCCGTGCACCGTAATCCATTTACGCGGTGGCTGCTTGTCGGCCAGCTAGGTCGGAGAGGATTTCGATCGTGGGTCTCCAAATGGATTACGCTCATTTACAATTTTCAGCCATCAATAAACGCCCGTTTCCAAACGCGTCACAAACACAATCATACGGAGAAGAAGCCTACTTTACGTTACTCCGTATTTCTTCATTCATCCAGTCAAAGTATCAAACAAATCTAGTTTCTATTTCGCGTTACCGAATTTTACCGACGCGGTACCGAAAAGTATACTAAGCTAACTTAAATATGAAAAAAACTACGCTAAAGAAAAACCGAAATCAACAAAGGTGCCGCGTACCGCGCGCGACGCGAAACCGACCTGAGCGGATTTTCTTAAACCCTACCTTCGCGACGGCATACTTACCATGCACTCTATTTCCCGCTGAAAGAAGGGAACCACTGGAAAGGAAAGTCGTGTTAGGGTTAGCAATTCATATTTTTTATTTTAGTTTTCTTCAAAAAGTTTGAAAGTATTGTTATTAAATTTAAATTGATTTGTCATTTAAAAAAATGAATTATAAGAGAAAAAAAGTTATAATAATTTCAACTTCACTTAGAAACAAGTTCATACGTAATAATATAATGTATTGCCACGTATTTTCTTTTCTTTTAATTTAGTCTTAAAACTTTTCACGTAAACTCATTTTGTTGGTGTTTTCATTTTATTTTCTTCTTCCAATTGAAATGTTAAAAAGTTGCATATGTTTCGTTGAGCAAAATTTAAACGAAAATAAGATAGAGAAGAACAATAAAGAGGTTGAGAGTGTGTAAAGTATGTTGATAGTGTAATCGATGAATGGACATGTACTGTATGACTCAATATCTTGTATAAAAATTAAGAACAATCAATAATTAAAAAAATAAACAAGTGAAATTAGCAGTAGCACTAAAATCTAATCAGACGAGTAGCTTTACATTGAAATTTATGTTATTCCATTTTTTTTCTATTAATCTAGATGCGAAAAACTATGTTTTTATTTATAATGTAAAAACCACAACTGTGTTTCAGTCTAAGTTTAAATTTAATTTCTTCTCCACTTTAGTCGCTAATAATTCTATAGTTGAAATTGTTGTACAGTTAATTTTTTTTGAATTTTTCATTTTGCTTCATTTTTCTAACTTTAATTAAAGTCTAACCTCCAAGCGTGTGTTACAAATAAACATAATATCTTTCTATGACTAAGAAAACTTATTAAATATCAATAATAAAATTAGACAGAAATTAACAAATATAAAAAATGCAACGTAAGAGTATTGCATTAAAGATCTCTAGAGAGTTAATTATTTGCACCAATTGGTCATTGATTGATGTTGCTGCCTTTGGTACTTTCCACCTTATCTCAAGAGGGAAAAGTGGGCGAAGTAGTAGGAACAGGAGGGTAGGGATGGATTAAATAAGGCTAGTTATGGAACAGCAATATCAGATTACACTGTCTACTAACATTCTCTATCGTTATCTTAAGGTCTACGCACCGGTACAGTCGATTTCCTTTGAAAATCTTAAACTTTACATAATCCTATTTGCACGTTTTAGACTATTTTTGGCGAGTCTATTTGATCAGAACCGCTCTTGCCCTCGTTCGTTCCATTGACATCGTTTTCATCTCTAACTCATTTACGCTATTTTTAATTGTACTTATCTTCCGGTTGAATATGAACTCCAAGCACAAGGCCAGAGTTACGACATAGCCTTCAGATGTTATTTTCAAACCACAGCAACGAGAAACCTTAACATGTGGACATTCGAATTCAGATTGCACGATTCCTTCCCGCGAAAAACATGCAACATGGAAACGATTACCGTGCGAGTCTCCAATTAAAATATCACCAGCATTTGAAATATCAATACCGTTTGGGAAAGCCTGTAACTTTTTCATCACCGATCCTGATCAACGGATTAAATGATTACGGAAAATCGGCGAATCACAACCAGAAATACGAGAATAAGCAACTCAGTTCTTGCTCTTTCCGACTCGCATGAATGCCATGCGTCCATCAATTTTGACATGCTTTCTTTTCGGCACTTTCAAAAACCAGTGTTCATTTTTGGTTTTGCAGCGAGCGGTTTCGTCAGGCATATTTAATTTTGTCAGAACGCCCGTGCAAACAATTAAGATAGTTAAATAACTAGTTGCTCACACCCGCAAAATTAAAAAATCGTCGACAGCTCCTGAGTGACGGCCACCACTTACACACTCCACTGCCATGTGGCTATCTATTCACCTTGACATCCCACGACGAAATTGAAGTGGGATGTGCGCGCGTCACAACCAACATGAAATGACAAGCCACCTAGCAGCAAGGTGTGTTGGTAGTGGTCGCCAGCGGCGTCGCATAATTCATTACACCATTGATCCAAAATTCCCTCCTATTAGCTTCACTACCTATCAAAGATCCAATAGAATTCACAGTTGACCATTTTAAAAGATACAATTACTTTCTTATTTATTTTGAGCGACATATCACACCTAGCATCTAAGGTTCATTTAAACCACTGCCTCCTTAAACCTGGCCATCTTGCTAGGTTTGATAATGCAGTAAGAAGCAAAACTGAAAATCAGCTGTTTCATCAATGACGTCATTATTTTTTGCTTTTTTTATCAGCTGCCCTGACATTTCTCCAATAAGTGTCAGATTATTGTCAAATTGTGGGAGCAATAGTTATTGGCGGTAATTTATTGCATGAGAAATAGGTCAGCAGAATAGCCTGAATTATTTTTGTGAGTCGTATAGTCGTGTAGGAAGTTGCAAAGCAGTTAATTAAGTATTTCACACATATTTTAACCAACATTACCCTGAACTTCATTCAATTTCAGATCGATGAAACTTCGTTTATGAAGATTGTTCGAAAGTCATATCTTCTTTATCAGTGACGACATCAGTATCTGGCAGAAAAGAAAAATAAAAATAATGCTCGTTAAGGACCATTTTCAATATTTCATCCTAGACTGAAATCTAGACAGAATCCGGAAACAGAGTGGTAGGCTTAAAAGCTTTTTATATAATTTAATATCACGTAATATTAGTATTGATTCCCTTCAGTAAATTATCAACTTTACACATTACAGAATGCTACAGTTAAACCGCTTGCACTAGAAGTAGTCGCATTGGTTTCCCGCAATAAGGGATGTGTAAGCGAGATAGCAGCGTGCAAAATACAGGGAAGCTATTTGGTTGCGTTAAAAGATCCTGATTTAAGAGACCAACAAATGAAAGTACTGGAAACACTTTCAGGGCTTCTGAATTCACAAGAGGTGATAAAAGAAGCTCAAAATAAAGGTAAAGTAATAAAATATTTACTTCCTGTGATATATCTACTGCACATGTTCTGTAATTCAAGGAATCCTCAAATGCGAGAACTTTGTACTAAAATTCTCGCTAAAATGACCGCTGACCGTTTAAGCGGACCTAAGGTAGGAAAATTTGACATATACAAAATGATAGAAAGCTATTATTGAATAAAATTCTGAAGGTTCGCATAACAGTTTGCAAATTTCTACCTCCATTATTCGTCGTTGCAATGATCGAATCTCTGGCAACTTCCGTCTAATTATTCGAATCAATTCACGAGCATCCAGAATTAATTTGGAATATTAAGATAAGAACAAAAGTATGAGATGTTGTTGCTGATATGTGCGATGGGTAAGCTAACAGAGATTGCGAAAATTTTTTAAATAGCTAACATAATATATATTTACGTATAAATGCAGTTTTTGTAAAACACAGAAACAAAATCCAAAAATTTTGTGGAAAGACCCAGATATTCTTAAAGATATTATACCCAATGAGGTAATTGTATGTGACGTTTATTTGCGGCTGTTTGGTAGTAATCCAGCTTGAACTCTGCGCAAGCCGAAGTTATTATGATCAGATTTACGGGACCTCGTTGTAGACCTTATCAACAAAAATTCGCCAGATGCAAGTTAATTTTTTAAATCACCGGTAAATGGTCTTCTGGAATCTTCATAACGTACTCTTCAATACTTTTAGAAAGATGCATTGGAATTAGCATCTACTGCGTTAGTCGAATTATTAAGAGCGCAGCCTGATTTAGCAGATGAAATTCCAGTTTGGGGTCACATAACAAAACTCTTCAATTGACTTAACGTACAACCAGAATATACATTGTCAGTATTGCATCAATTAGCTCTTTCAGAGGTGAGATCAATTTGACAGGAATTTAATTGGTTTTAGATCAACATGTATTTTGTTTTAGTACTGCGTGACAGCAGTGTCGCAAACTGAATGTATCTTGCCTTTAAAACGGTGTATGGAAAATAACAAAGCACTGGTAGAAAAACTGTGTGATATGTTAAGCCGTTTGTTGAAATACCAACATGTGAGTGTAATGATTCTGTTTTCTACTTATTCCCTCTTAAAGTTGATTTCTGATAGAACTGGCTGTATCTGTAATCAATTTAATTATATCTTATTCAAATCTCGTTCTTTTGTAACACGCAATCCTAAACATCAATAGATATTGTGAACCTTTGCAGGGAAAAGACATAAATGCTAGCATCTAATCACGGGTGTTTTAATGGACCATGTAACCCATCGATCATAATTTTGTTTTCATAAATTGGAATCAAGCCGATTGACGTGAGCATTAAAATGTCTTTCCATTTCATATATCTGCAGAGGAGCCAGATAAAATGATTGCGTTCTGTCAACAATACATTTTTTAAAGATTAACTGCGCGCTTGTTTTCTACGGCAAGTTTATCCCTCGTTTGGTTGTCTAGAAATGTGACTTTCCTCGTTCTATATCGTTCCATAAATTAATACTTGATCATTTCGCTATTCTTCTTCTTTTTAGCACTACAACCCCTCTCGGGCCTTCGCTTAGAGATAGTTAGAGTATCTCATTTTCATGGCCGTATTGATTTTTTCGGAAGTTGGTTTGGTCAGTATCATGTTCCCGTGTGCTTGCTCAGCTATGATATGATCTGATTAAATCAGTACATATCACTACCGACTCGGTCCGAAAAATCCCCTGAACTTAATCACGATCCTCCCAACGAGATTTGAGCCTGGGGCAATATCGACATTCAATTCTAATTTGTATACAATTTGACTTTCAACTGCTGAAGATGAGGATGATGCTACAGTATCATTACTAGCTGTTGAATTTGCGTGCTATCGTGTTACTGAGCCACCAAGTGTGGAACTACTAGGCGTTTGACGATTGCGCATCGGTTGTGTTGATCTATAAACTGCACTAGCATTACCATTGGTTATTTGATTCTCGAGAATCGAATAACCAATGGCAATGCTAGCGCGGTTCATAGATCAACGCAACCAATGCGCAATCGTCAACGCCTAGTAGTTCCACACTTACGACTTTAAAATAGTTTGTCTTATTTTCTAACTTTTCGACTAATTTTTTTCAGAAACTTAATCGGAAGCTGATACCACGAATGAAGTCGTCAGAATTGGAACAAACTGCCGAGGAAGCGTTAACTCCTGAAATAACAACAGACGAAATCTGCCTCAACTACGCTAAGTACGGATGAGGATAACGAAAATGAATACGATCGTGGCTCAAGAAGAACTGGAAGTGCACGTTTTCCTTGCTGTTATTTTAAAAATACCTTTGTAGCTTGATCTGCTTTTCATTATAGCTTAATTGAAAATAAAATAAATTTTAAATTAAATCATTAAACTATATGTTTCAATATATTTTATAATTTATCAAGGCTGATGACATCAATTTACAAACTTGTTTATAGATGTTAATGCAATAACAATGAGTATGGACGTAGAACCATGATGATTCGAGATGGCTAGTGGATGCTAAATCCCGATTTGGTGTGTCGCGCTGCTGACAATGAATCAATCTCATTAAATATTCTTGTATCCTGATTATAAAACATCTGTCTTTTTACCACGGATGCTGTAATGATGTTTAAAAATTTATAAAGCAAATATTATGAACTGTTAAATATTATTTCAAACTAATTTAAGAAGAGATTGAGGATTTCTATGGATTTGGATGAAAAACGATATGCGTCTAAGCTAGTGTGGGAAGCAGATAAGAAATATTATTTTATTGAAAGTCATTTAGATTTTAAATTTTCGGTAGGTCCTGTTCTGGATAAATTCTTGTTAAAAACTCCTGTTAAACTTCCTCTCTTTTTGTATGAAGCTAGATTGAAAAGCAAGTATACGACAGCATTGATCGTAACGTGCTGTACCAAACAATGCTTTGCTTTGGCGTCCTAGCCAAATTAGCCTGTCTTATCAAAATGACGTGGACAACCTCCCAAGACTGCATTAATAACCAACTCACCAACGCCTTTGACACCATTAGCGCACTAAAGTAGGGAGGTGGGCAGGCCCCATTGCTATTCAATTTGGCACTGGGTAAGAAGGCTACCTGTCGATACAAGAGGTACGCTGTTATACAAGTTAAGCCAAGTGGTAGCCTATGCAGATGATAGCAACATTTTGTCACGGTCGCTAAGAACTGCCAAGGAACTTTTCCCGAAACTCGACGGTGAAACAAAACAAGTAGGGCTACAAATCAATGCGAATAAGACAAAGCTCACTGCGTAGTCGAGGACCTAAAGTACCTAAAGTACACAAAATATTGCACTAGGCGAATACACTACCGAAAATGTGGGCGGACTTGTGTATCTAGGCGCCAAAATAACGAGAACGCTAATGAAAGAGAAGAAATAAGCCGACGAATACAATTCGCAAATAAAATATTGTATTCAGTTTTGACGATCTTGAAAACCAGCTGCATACACAGGAAAACAAAGCTCCAAGTATACAAATCTGTGATAAGACCTGTGCTATGCAACAAATTTGAAAAACATGGGCCCTAACTCAAGCATCTGCAAACATATTCAACGCTTTTGAGGGACGGGTCCTGAGGCGGATGATTGGAGCGAAGCTAGACGAGGACCAATGGTGAATTCGACGCAACCATGAGCTGTATGAAATGTTTGACGAGCCAGAGGTCTCAACTATTGTAAGACTGCGGAAGCTGCAATGAGCTGGCCACATGATTCGTATGGATGAACAACAGATACCCAAAAATGTATTTGTTGGAAGAACTGAAGGGCGGAGATCAGTGGGGAAATCGAGAAAACGCTGGTCTGACTCGATCGACGAAGGCATTTCATCGCTGCTCGGATTTCAAAATTAGAGGACGCGATTGATGGACCGAGGTACTATTTACAGGAAGCGAAAGCCGGAGAGGGGCTTTAGTGCTACAAAGAAATTGAAAAAAGTGAATTTCACACTTATGTAGACTAATAAATTTCTTATCTCAAAAACAAAGAAAATCATGTCTTACAAAAATAAATATTTAATGAAGAATAAATTATCACAATATTGCCAATTTCTTTTCGATACAAAGTATTGCTTTAAGCCTTAATTAAATTAATTATAAAAAATTTTGCAGTTAATTATGAATAAATAAATTCAATACTTCCAAATGCTATAAATTAAACAACACATACTAAACAATTTGTATCATAAATTAAAATGCGGACAAAAATCGAATTCAATATTGTTAATTTTGTTCAGTATTTTTTTCTTTGGAATAATATTTTAAAATATTGCTAATCTTAATTAAATTTTTATAGTCACTGATGAATAAATAATTTATGTGTTTTAAAATAGTGTGAAATGCAAAAACATCAATATTTTGCATATTAAATGAACATATGAAAAAAACGACTAATTCAATATTACTAGCTTCGATTTGGTCAGCAGCCTGGGTAAACTATTTAAATGTTGCTTTGCTCATTGACTCCAAATAAGTACTCCATAATGTAATTTCGTTAGGACAAACGCATTTAGAACAAGTTTCTTAATGTGCATTAGAAAAGACTCTTATCTTCTTAACAAGCCTATTATTGGGGCTAATTGCCTCGTTAACCTATTTATGTGAGGCAATCAGATCAAATAATGGTCTATGATACGACCAAGATATTTCATTTCTAGCACTCTTTACAATTTTTCGCCGTTAATATTTAGTTCGACATCGATGTCTCATTATTTTGGTTTCCCATCGGCAAGCGCCTACTTTATTTCCAATGCTTCATTCGATCGAGTATTTCCTCTGCATCGGAAAAGCTGATTGCTTAACGAGAAGTTTTTGGAATGTTCTGACAGCAGGATTCACGGACTGCAAATAATTAAATTAGCAATTAATTAACAAATTCAACATATAAACTTGCAAAATTAGTTCCTATATTTAAGGGTGGTGATCATCTCGACCCGAATAACTATCGCCCGATTACACTGCTGACGGGATTTAGTAAGATATTTCAAAAAATACTAAACAATCGATTGACATCATTCTTAGTTGAAAACTCTATCGTAAGCCCATATCAGTTTGGTTTTCAAAAGGACAAGAGTACTTTGGATGCCCTACATTATGCCACACGTTTCATCAATCTAGGATGTGACAGAGGTGATTATGTCATCGCAATTTTTGTGAATTTGAAAAACCCATTTGATACAGTTGATCATGAACTCTTGCTTCGTAAACTTGAATCGTATGGTATTCAGGGTAGTCCTAAGCAGTTATTTGAAAGTTACTAGGAGAGAAGATCAAAGAGAACTTTAATCAACAATATCCTTAGCGATCGAGCACCTAGGAAAACAGGGAGTTCCCCAAGGCTCACTACTTGGCCCAACTTTGTTCCTGCTATACACAAATAGTCTAAATACATGTGGACTGACGGAATATCACACATTATATGCTGATGACACAGTTCTACTTTATTCAGGACGAGATAAAACATTGAGAACACTATGAACCTGGTTCTACGAAAATTCCATCAGTGGTTAATCGAAGACAAACTAGTACTGAACACTACAATGACAAAATAAATTGCACTTAAGCAGAAGAACAAAGGAGATGTAGATGTCGACCTTAATATTAACGGCGAAAAATTGTAAAGAGTGCTGAAAATGAAATATCTTGGTCTTATCATGGACCGTCGTATGATAAATAGCTTAAGGAGGCAATTAGCCCCAATAATAGGCTTGTTGAAACTTGTTCTAAATGCATTTGTGCTGACGAAGTTACAATATGGAGTACTTATTTGGAGTCAATCGGCAAAGCAACATTTAAAAATATATCCAGGCTGCCGAACAAAGCATATATAAAAACATTCTGAAACTGCCAATGCTTACTCAAACTCGTTTGGTTTACCAATTAGCAAAACCATTAACCATAAGTCAAATCATTATAATGGAGAAAGCTATGTTTATTTACAACAATTTAAAAACTAATGGATCGGAACGAACACCATTAATTAAGGTATCACAGATCAACCCATATAATGCGAGGAATGCAGATCAATTCGTAATACCTTTTGCCGGAACGGATTTTCTAAAGAACGATGCAACGAATGATGCTCTGCATATATATAACAATCTACCAGAAATGGTTCAGAAAGCAAACTCTCTTTTGGTATTTAAGAAAAGACTAAGGACTGATTGAAGCGTGGACCTGTTACTCAGAGCTTTTTTTTTTAATTGCGTCGTATTGTATTGAATTTTTTTTTTTATCTCTGAGAGCTGATCATGATTTTTGGGCTAGATGTTCATGAAAAAGATTAGTTCACATTATTTTGTGTGCCACCTTATACCGATGAATTAAACATTGTCTGGGTGGCACAAAAGTCGAAGCGAGGTAATATGAATGCGACGAAGAAACAGTGATAGAGAGAGTGGTAGGGAGTGAAGGTACTAAGTGGTAGGGAGTGGAGGTACTAAAAAAAGTTTAATTTTTTTTATTGTTTGGAATTTGCTTTATATTCTTTGAAAATTTATGGCGATTAGTATTGAATAAAGCGCGTTTGATTTTGACGTGCGAGGAATGCAAATTAATTCGTGATGCCTTTTTTCAGAACATATCGTCTAAAGAACGATGCTCCGTGTACGAGTACATATAACAATCTTCCAGAGATGGTTAAGGATACAAACTCACTATTGGTATTTAAGAAAAGACAGGGATCATCTGATGAACACTGATTGAAGCGTGGACATGGATTTTTCAGCACAGTATCTTAGGGCATTTTCGACCCTATCGGCGAGATACTTGAAGAGATAGTTACTCAGAGTTTTTTTTTAGTTTCGTGTTATGCAATTTTTTTATATCTGAGACCTGATCAAGAATTTGACTAAATATGCACGAAAGGATAGATTCATTTTAATTTTGTGTGCTCCTTTATACCGATTTATTGAACATTTTCTGAGAAGCACACTTCACAAAGCGGACGAGTGTTGTGGAACGAAGAATGAGTGAAGATTGTGGTAAGAAACGGAGGTGCTTAAAAAATCTGTATGTACCACTTCCTCTTTACGATTTATCAGTTTCAGCCAGTCAGAATGAAACAAAAGCTACAGACGCTGATGTGGTGGTGGATAATATTAACCGAAAGCACACAACTGAAAATCGATGTTCACCTTATGCTAAGAAAATAATTTGGCACCCTATAGAAACCAAACACTAGGCTATAAATAAACATGTAGAAAAGTTTTCTTCATACCTGCACTCGAGAATACGGCTCAATGATTCTACATAAATTTTGTTCCAGCATTCTATCAGACAATGTACCTAGATGTGCTTTGACAATTACATCTTCCTCCAGCTCTTTTCGATATTCCTTGAGCGTGTCCAGAAAGTCAGCTAGAGATCTTTTGTGAGATGCTTGCGCGACGGATTTCATTGCGTCGATGTCTCGTCCTGAATACGTGATAGCCTAATGAATAAAAAATATTTATTTCTTTGCAACCAACTTTAAATCGACATCCTTACCAGCTTTCCACAAACAATTTGATTTACATCTTCCGCCTTTCCCAGCATTATTTTGCAGAGCAACATATATTGGAGTGCAGTGAATGCTCTGTTGTCAAAACCTTCGAATGCTTCATGAAAATATCAAAAAGCTGTTTTGAAGTCCCTCTCATCTGCCGCATGTAGGATACCCGATTGCAAATCTAAACCTCCTGCATCTTAGGCGAACAATAGATAGCATTTGCCATGGTACGTGCCAAGATCAGGGCAGCACGCGCTTTTGGCAAATTGCTTAGAGCATGATAGGTCCTCCTTTCAAGAAGTTGAACTTCTACGAGCAAATTTTTGTCGCCTAACTTTTTTAATTCTTTCAGCAGCTGTGACCCCAGCGCAAGCGCTTCTGAATACAATCCAGTATCGAAAAATAAAGCAATTAATCGAGCTTCCAGCGATTGTCTTAAATATGTTCGTTTCTTTTGTTTCGCCCATTCTTTACATTCTTTACAAAGTTGAACCTCTATACCAGTACCAGCTTCCAAGTCTTAAAACAAATCCATTAATGACCGCGCTAACTTGGCGGCCTTCGCTTTGCTAATCAGACGAAGAAACAGTCTCGTCACTTTGATCAAATCTGCTAGCTCCTTGGCCTTTCCTTCTTGTTTCTACAATTCACCTAATTGCAGAATGCCTTGTTCCTTGACACGAATAAGCTCTTCGTTATTCACGGCTATTTCTTGCTCGCGAACAATTTTGTTGAGTAGCGAGATACAGCTTGTGCTCGTTCGAATAACAATGACAGGAATTTTGAAGTCTTATTGTTTGGAACTGCATTAACTATCAGGAGTTGTCAGTTCTACCACTGCCTCCTTGAGATTGACGTTTGGAAGTTGAAACTGTCAACACGCGTGTGAATTGGTCATTATCGAAATTATTAAAAAAAAACCTATTATAAAACGAAAATTTATAAGTATATTTCATCATACAAGATCATATACATAAAGTTTGAAGGTTGAAAACCGAAAGAAAGCAGAAACTTCATCTTAGGTGAGCGCCCATAAAATACACCGTGGCTAGTATTACCAAGGCGGCAAAATGGAGTAGTTATTGTCAACAAGCAAACACGATGGGGAATCAAGCGAACACAATAGCGGAGCAAGCGAACACAATGGCTGAGCAACCAAAGACCAAAGCCGCCCGCAAGGAAACGCCTTCGGACATGATGGATGCGGACAATACAACAGCAAAGAATTCAAGCTTCAACGAAGATATTAACCTCATTAACTGTGAGGTAAATGAATTTATAGTAGCAAAGGGTAAATTAGTTACCAAACGTAAAACCCCGGTTCCTACACCAATCCCACCCACACTTAGCACTAACCCTTTCAGGGCACTGGCAAACGATAATAACGAAAAGATTGTGAGACAGGGCAATCGAAAATAAAGCCAAACGGACGGCATCTCAGAACATATTCTCACCGCTCCCCAGCTACCCAAATACTACACCAACCCCTACAATCCCACACCACTTTGCCTCTCCCTCCAATCGGACCTCATATTCAGAGGTTTTAAGGAGTGGAACTCCGACCCATAATTTTATTTCACCAACTCCTTATCCCGTCGAACGCCTACAACAAATAACCATCCCAGTGAACTTCTATCCAAGGTCAGAGCTTTCCTCCCATACTTTGACACCACTCCTAACCAAGAGAAGCCAATTGCGCTCCTCAATTTCTATTTCAACCTTTTTGGTTGCAAATAGACTAACCATTCTATCCCTTAATATAAACTCCCTAATCTCACATGATAAGAGGCTCTACATTGCTGATTTGGTCAAATCCTCTCAACCCGACATCCTTCTTCTGAAGGAAACAGTTCTTAACCATCACCACAAAGTCCGTTTGGAGAACTAGCATGTGCTTCGGAATGGCAGTGGCAGAGGTACTGCGATACTGTTTCGGGATGATTTAGATATCTATCAAATCCCTTTTGAACAAAATAATTCCTCATGTACGTTAGCAACGCTCAACACTACGTGACCCAATGGAAACCCAGCCAAAATCCTTATTGGCTCCCTATACCTCTCATGCAATCCAGGTCCCCAGATCCTAAATCCTCGCAACAGCCTCATCTCACGACTTATTTATACTAGGATCAGACCTTAATGCTAGACACCAACACTGGAGGGACACCACAGTTCAGTTCTGGTGTTTTTCGGTATTTCGTTTTTTTTTAGTTTCAGCTCATTATTGCTACATTTAGTGTTGTTGTTTATTTTTGTTAAAAATTAGGTATAGGTTAGGTATATGTAATGTTTACTATATTCCGTTAGAGATAAGATTAAACACTTAGGTGAGGAACATTGTTATAGAATTTTTTTAGTATAAGGTAAAGTTTTTGATTGTATTTTATTAGAAATAAGTTACAACATATTAGGTGTAGGATCAAAGTTTCACTGTTGTGTCTTAATTATAAATAATTTTAGGATAATGTTGGTTGGTTTTTTCTCCTTTTTCCAATTAAATTTTAAAAATATGTAATAATCGTAATTAATTGAATTTGCTATAGTTTTTATTTTTATTGATGAAATGAGTTAATGATAACGTATAAATTTAGAGAGCCATTTGGGCCATTAAGTTTTTGATTGTTATTGTTTGGAATTTGCTTTATATTCTTTTAAAATTTATAACGATTAGTATTAAATAAAGCGCTTTTGACTTTGACTTTGACTTTGAGGGACACCACAAGAAATACCAACGGGAACTATATATTTGAATGGCTCCATGCGGATGCCCTCCTTTCAGTATCCATAGCAAATGCTGGGGTCCCAACATTTCCCAGAGGGAACTCATTTTTAGACAACTTCATAATATCCTCTGACCTCAACGATCCCACAATTCCCTTCACTTGCTCCACATTTACCTCATTATCGGACCATCATGGCCTCCATCTTAATATAACCCTTAGATCACACATACCTGTTTCTACTTGCCCACCTCTGTAATGAATTTTCTCTTTTCAGATCGAACGCGGAACCGACCTCTCATCGGTTCTAGACGTTAAGTCTGAGTAGTGCCAACGGATGGTACCAACAGGTCAACCAATCCGTGCACCGTAACCCATTCATGCGGTGACTGCTTGTCGGCCAGCTAGTTCGGAGAGGATTTCGGTCGCGGGTCTCCGAATGGATTACGCTCAATTACAATATTTCAGTCACCTGAACTTGCCCGTTTTCCAAACGCGTCAACAATTACTCATCCAGAACGAGAAACCTACATTACGTTAATTCTGGATGTGATCTATCCACAGATCTCAAATCAAAAACGCTACAAAATCCCATAGGCGCGTTACCGATTCACCGACGCGGTACCGAAAAATATGCTACTCGAACTTAACCCGAAAAAAACTACTCTAAAGAAATGACGAAACAATCAAAGGTACCGCGTACCGCGCGCGACGCGAAACCGACTTCAGCGGATTTGTCGAAACCCTAACCTCGCGACGGCATACCTACCCTGCACTTCCCTTTCACGCTGAAAAAGAACGAGCCACTGAAAAGGAAAGTCGTTAGTTCTCTAGCAATTCATGTTATTTTTATTTAGCTCCAAAAAAAAATGTATATAATTTTTCTATTAATATTTCTATTTTTATCTATCCTTATCCTGTAAGCTACTTTAATTAAATATCCTATTTTGTCGTAATCTATATGAGAATTTTATACAATTAATCATTCGTGTTTAATATTAGGTTTAATGATTATTGAAAAATACGGTTAATAGCCATTTTACTAATCCTTGTTCAAATTTGTTGAAATTGATTTTCTCCTTAATAATTCAAAGGTTAAAAGAGTATGGAACTAAGGTAACATAACGAAGCTAAAGTACAGTAAACTAAGATAATGCAAATTATCGTGTTGTGGTTGGTTGGTTGTCATGTGTTCATATTATTAGTAAAGGATTTTTGCTTCATCTAAATACAAAATTAGGCTCAGTCGTTTGTTGCTCGAACAAATCCGCCTTGTTGTGTATTTAAATTAAGTGCTCTCTCTGTCGGTGTGCTGTCTACTTTTCGTTCCAGCTTGCCGTTTACGCGTTCTCTTGACAGTTGTTCAGGTTGTTAATTCTGTTGTGTTAATGTAATAATCGATACATAAACTAAAGTTAAATCTTTACATGCTTCTAAATCCTGCAATACATTTAAATTGATGTTATTAACTTAAGTCTGAAATTCTACCGTTTTGTTTGTTTTTATCTAGTGTAATTAAATTTAAGTTGCATATATTGTATCGTTATCCTTTATAATTAAATTAGCTAAATAGATTTATCGTTTCTGTTTGATAAAATTTCATTCTCTTATTTATCGTGTTTTCTTAAATGGGTTAGTTGTAGGGTTTCTAGATTATTTGTGTATTATTATTACTAAGTGTTTGTTTTGCTCTAGGTGTTTATTTTAAATGGGTTTATATTTGTTGTAATTAAACGATTACGTCCGGCAATTTTGAACTTATTCCATAAAAATATTTCTTAATATTTTTGGGCCGAATGACTAGGAGAACTTCTAATTTTCTTTAATTCTTACTTTTTTTTCAGATTCAATAAAAACAAACACCAGCCCACAACACTCAACTTTCAATAAATATTTAGAACTATATAAACTTGTTGTTAAAATATTTTTCTACAGCTAACATTTCTGCATACTATTTAGGTATATGATGATGTTTCTACTAAGCATTCTGAATCGATGCAAACGGAATGCTTATTCGCATAAAATTTACTATACATTTAACAGAATTTGAGTTTATGTACAAAATGATATCAACTGTGGCGCCATAACATGAAATTTTGCTTATATTTATGACCAAATAATTAATTTAATTAATCTTTGATAGTTACAAAATTCGTTCAGCCTTATTTCATTAAGTTGTAAATATTCAAATGTACAAGCAAATCTTTTCTTTAAGCCAATCACTTTGATCTCACGTTTAAATCTCGAATGTAAATATTGTGCAGTTTTATCTAACTATTTTTCTTAAATGGAAACCAGCTGACTCTGAGATAACTCCTGATTTCATGTTATGACATCCAGAGTTTAAAAGTAGGTAACGAGTGATATTAGAAACTGTAACCTGAATTGTCCTCCTTTCCAGATATGACACTCTCCTGAGCCGCATTTTTGATAACGTGAGAAGCATACCCGCGAATAACGTTGATAACTTTTAAGAGCATATGTTTATACCGTACAATGTACG
Organism: Odontomyia ornata; assembly: GCA_963969285.1. Taxonomy (NCBI): domain Eukaryota; kingdom Metazoa; phylum Arthropoda; class Insecta; order Diptera; family Stratiomyidae; genus Odontomyia; species Odontomyia ornata. The sequence goes on along the minus strand of OZ017743.1, from coordinate 57,469,216 downwards.
TTGCTGAATCGAAGACTGCAATCTGTACTGCGGAGTGCAAGCGATATGCCAATTGATCAATCTGAACAAAGTAGCAAGCATTACTTCGAATTTCCGCATTAAGAAGTGTCAAATCATTTTGGTGTTGAATTATTCTCCTACTGGATTCATTAAGAGAAATTGTTTTATCGAAGGTATATTCCCACTTAGTCCGAAGTTCACGCAACGTTAAATTTGATGAGGTGATCAGCCGCTGCATAGCTTCGCAATAATTGCAGCAAAGCTCTAGTGGATCACAATACCGAGTCAGTTCATTGTCACAATTGTCACCACTTTTCAAAAAGACATCAGACCATTCAAGAAAATTGTTTACATTATCATACGAACGCAACAATTTTCGTTCAGGATTCCTTCTTGTTCTTCGGCATTTTCTTGCGATTTTCTATCAAGAATGAGGTTAGAGACGGAACCCGGGAGATATTCGTTAGCAGTCTTACCTTTCTATAGATATTTTCGGCACAAACGAGAGCGAATACCGGAATCTGCCGCAACCAACAATTAACAGCTGCTATTTTTGATTGCTTTCGATATTTCGCATCTAAGCCATAATACAATCACTAACAAGTACGGTCAGTTCATACAAATTTCCGAATTTTGCGATTCACGACAATGGACACGATTAGCAGACGACAGCAACGAAAAACGAAGCCGACATGTGGCTGTCAAAAATCCCGGTTGTCACCTCGGACAAAACATCTGTGTGTGGAATGGCACGCCATATGGCGGCAATGTGCCTCTCCAGATGTCGCCAGTGGCATAGTTTTCTCGATGGCCACGGTGGAGGGGCATTTCCAGATGGCTATGTCTCGAAATGTGCCGGGGTTGGATTAATTCTATATTTCGAATATTTATATCCACGGATCTAAATATTTGGACAGAAAAAAAATATTTTCTGCACAACGATATTCGCACGACAGATGAAGTCCGCTGGCACTTCGAGGACATATCCATCTGGCCGGTTACAAGGGTTCGGGATCGGAATCACTTCGATTCCCGGGCGTAGGCGTCACATTACACCTCACTATAAACCGTTTAATTCCATAGACTGGCCAAACTTCAGAACAGACCTCAAAGACCTCCTTCCGAATCTCCCACCGGAAAATATCATTCTCTCGAACGCAGAAATAGACTCTCATATTTCAGCACTAACACCTGCCATTATAGAGCGTCTAGACCAGCATGCCCCTTTCCAGAGACCTCGCAGCCCGCTTTATAGATGTCTAACTCAGGAGACTCGTCAATTAATAATATCTCGGAAGCATATGCTCCAATGGCTTAAGCGTATTTACCATCGAAGCTTTAACCGGTACAATGAGGAGTATTTGGAACTTAAAACGCAAATAACGAGCATTTCCCGTGAAATCCAAAAACGCATCAGATCAGAAGTCAACAACTTCTATAAAAGCAGACTGATATCACTGCGACCATCTTTAGATGTTTTTAAAACGATAAACCAATTCACGGGCTGTAAAAGTTCCAAATTCAACATTGAGAAAGACCCTATAAAGCGAGGGAACGAAGTCTTCACTGCACAATCTGAAAAGATCGTTGCATGCGAGGAATACTTCAAACAACTATATTGCCGCCGTGAGTCATCCAACATAGCTTTGAACAACAACGTTACAGCAGAGGCTCTACTAACAACGAAAGGGTACGAGGGATCTTATTTAACTATATTCTCTAGTTATAATAAAGCATCTTCTCCATAACATCCAATCTTCGCCGGATTTTTTGCCTCGAAAACGGAAGTAGAAGACCTCCTCAATGCCTTAAATAGCAAGCTATCTCACGGCCCCCGAGCAGAATACTCAAGAAGTGCAGAAAGACCATCTCTGTATTAATAATGGATACTTTCCAAAACCTTGGAAAGTTAGCAAACTAATACCAATACCAAAACCAGGCTGCGAAGGTAGCATTAATAATTTTCGGCCAATTTCCCTTTTGCCTAACATGGGTAAACCCCTTGAAAAAGTTATTCTGCGAAACTTGAACGAATTTACTAGTCCCCTGATCCCCGATTTTCAGTTTGGATTTGAACGTGAACGATCTACGGAGCATGCAATAATGCTATTGCACAATAGAGTCACCCGCAATCTTTGGCGGAAAGAGTGCACAGTGGCCTGTGCTCTAGACCTGAAAAAAGCGTTCGACTCAGTTTGGATCAACGGTCTCAAATACAAATTGAAAATGACATCCTGTCCGGTCACAATCCTCAGAATCTTATACAGCTTCCTTTCGGATAGAACATCCCAAATTAAACTGGGGAACCTCATTTCAAATCCTATCCTTATCAAATCGGGAGCCCCACAAGGCTCTATCCTCGGTCCCGCCCTGTTCAACTTTTTCCTTCATGATATCCCACGTCCAAACTGCTCGACTATCGATAAAGCAATGAATGCAGATGAGATCCTCCTCACGGTCACCCATAGCCCCCAGAGATGGCCCAAATAAAGCTGCAGCGCTCTGTTATTAACATCCTTCAATATCTTAAGTACTGGGGGCTCGAAATAAATGCCAGCAAATCGGAACTGATCTGCTTCAGAAATGCCAACGGGAGAGGGTACTGCCTTGCCGTGTCTCAAAGTAAGAATTATTGCTGGTGAAATCATCCCTCTCAAGGAAAATATGAAATACCTTGGAGTCCATTTTAACAATCGACATCAATGACGTCATTATTTTTTGCTTTTTTGATCAGCTGTCGAGACATTTCTCCAATAAGTGTCAGATTATTGTCAAATTGTGGGAGCGAAAGTTATTCGCGGTAATTCGTTGCCTGAGAAATAGGTCAGCAGAATAGCCTGAATTATTTTTGTGAGTCGTATAGTCGTGTAGGAAGTTGCAAAGCAGTTAATTAAGTATTTCATACATATTTTAACCAACATTACCCTGAACTTCATTCAATTTCAGATCGATGAAACTTCGTTTATGAAGATTGTTCGAAAGTCATATCTCCTTTATCAGTGACGATATCAGTATCTGGCAGAAAAGACACTTCGACAATTCGAAGTGTCAAAACAAAGAAGTGTCATTTTCAGCTCTCTGAATTTCTTGGCTTAAGTGAAGTTTAAATTCTGTCATAATTTATAATTAGCTGTGTGAAACAAGTGGAGTGGTTACTAGTGTCGTTTTATCAAGTTTTTGCGATAAGTAGCGATCTTTCAAGTAACCAATTTCAGTGATTAAATTTTTTACTTAGGCGATCGAAAATTAACGGAACCGGGAATTCTTACTTTGGTCTAGGAGTGAGATTCCCGTGTAGCTAAATTTATATCGAAACAATTTTTTGAATTTAATTTTAAAATTATATTTTGATATTTTAAATTATTTTTTTTTTTGCAAGTACGGATTTCTGCATTTTTTTTTCACTAACTATATTAAATAAATTAAGGATAATAAAATATTTTTATAAAAAGCAAATAATTGAAAAAGCTAAAAACATAATGGCTACTAAACCAGATAAGTGTGGGAAGTGTAGGAAACCCGTGGAGGATATCCACTCGGCTATGGGGTGTGATGGCTTCTGCCTCAAGTGGTTTCATTTGAGGTGTATCAAAATGTCGGAGGAGAGATATCGGGCTATTATGGACATCACCGAAGATGTAATTTGGATGTGTGCAGGATGTAGAGCTCAGCACCGTAAATCTAAAGAAGACCAACTCTTCCAACAAATGAAAAACTTGCAAAGCCAAGTCGAAGAGATGAGCTCAAATGTCACCTTATTAATAGATAAATCTACGTCTGCGAACAAGCCCTCATATGCCGAAATTATAAAAAATTCTACTTCTCCTCCATCAGTGCATCGATCTAATACAATATCGCAAAAAGGGATTATTATTAAGCCTAAAAATCACTCTTCATCAGAAAAAACACTGATTGATTTTAAGTCGAAGATCAGGCCATCAAAATGTAAAATTCCTCTACAACTAATGAGGCCTATTCGTAATGGTGGGGCGATTATCGACAAATGAAAATACTACTTCGCTTTTTAATATAGCAATGGATGCAATGAAAGAGGAGTATGATGTTGCTGAGACCAGATTGCGACAGCCTAGACTTGTCATCAATGGACTAGAGAAACAATACGCAAATTATGAACTAAGAAATGAGATCCAGGCATTAAATCCCAATATAGAGGAGCGTGATTCTATGGAACTTGTACATGCTAGGCGAACAAGAAATGGAAGGTGGTTGCACATCATCCAGGTAAACGGGAGCATGTATAAGAAGATTGCGAATAGATACATTAATATAGATTATGGATCGTATTTTGTGAAGGAGGACTTCAACGTAACGAGGTGTTATAAGTGTCAAAAATACAACCACAAAACATCTAAATGTGAAGGGGAGCAAATATGTCTAAAATGTGGAGGAAAGCATGACCTAAAGGACTGCAAAAGCACGATTGAGAAGTGCTCTAACTGTATTGGTAACAATAACAATGCTGATCATTCTCACAGAGCTGACTCTGTAGAGTGTCCGGAGTTTCAACGCAGAATATTGATCGCCAGGAGGAGTACCGACTACAACTTTGATGATTGCTAATCTTTCTAATCAATCAAGTGGAACAAATTTAACACTTATGTATGCTAATATAAGAAGCTTAAGACATAAGCTAAGTGATATTCAGATTTACCTGCAGCAAAATCCTGACATAGATTTGATTATTCTAAATGAAATCTGGATTTACCCAGAAGAAGCACGGTTTTACAATATTGAAGGATATAATGCGGTATTCTCCTGCAGACCTGGAAGAGGTGGAGGTACAGCAATCTACGTAAAAAATACAATCAATTTCATTACCAAGAGAGTGATGCCTGATAAGTATAACGTTATAATAATTGAAGTACACCATGCAGGTAAAAAAATAAAATTAGGGACGTACTACAACCCCAATCGAATGAATGCGCAAGATTTTTGCACAGTACTAGATACATTATTCTCAACTGAAAAAAATTTGATCACAGTAGCGGACACAAACATTGATGTGCTAACGGAATCACCAGAAACACGGATTTATAAGGATACGCTAGAAACGAATGGAACGGTAATCATAAACAACAACCAAATTACTCGCCCAGTGTCAAATACCTGTCTGGATCATATAGTAACCAATGATTTAAAAGTCGCTGAAAGCATGACATACATATTTGAGGACTGGCCGGAACTGGATCATCGTGTGATAAAAATTGCTATTCAAGACCAAACCCTGAACAAACAGAAGCCGACCTACAAAACGTTCAGATTTCTAGACAAGGAGCTCTTTAAATCAAACATACGAGAGTTACTGGAAAAGCGGAAACCAAATAGTATTATTGAACTCAAAAATATCATCATATCTGCTAAGCAAAGTTCTACAATTGAGAAAAAAATCAGGTGTCGACAACGGACTTGGATAACGAAAAAAGTAATTGATGCAAGTATTACAAAAAGGAAGGCATACATGGACTACAGGAAGAACAGTGGAAACCAGGCTTTCAAGTTTCTGTATATGCAAGCGAAAAAAGAATCGAAACGACTGGTGAAAGAGGCTAAATTCTTATATTTCTCAAGAAGAATGGAAACAGCGGCTGACAACTCCCGCGAAATATGGAAAATAATAAATGAGGTAAAGGATAACTCTTCAACCCAGGGTATATCACAAAACTTTCAACTGAATCCTGATGGGCCCTCTAACACATCGTGTCCACGTGACGCGGCGAACTCATTGAATAATTTTTTTTCAACAATTGGTGGAAGAATCACTAAAGAAATCGTTGCCAGTTCAGCAGGCAATGTAAATAATACAAATATCGCAATAAATTCCGTCTTTCACATTCATCAAACAAATAAAAGGGAAGTCTTAAATGTAATCAATGAATTGAAAAAGAATACGGCGCCAGGCATTGATAGCATCACGATGAATGAGATTAGTATAATTAAGGAGGACATAGCCCAGATTATGGCAAATTTTATAAACGTGCATATTAGGAATGGGACTTTTCCGGAAGAAGAAAAACTTGCAAAAATAGTTCCTATATTTAAGGGTGGTGATTATCTTGACCCGAATAACTATCGCCCGATTGCGCTGCTGACGGGATTTAGTAAGATATTTGAAAAAATACTAAACAATCGATTAACATCATTCTTAGTTGAAAACTCTATCATAAGCCAACATCAGTTTGGTTTTCAAAAGAACAAGAGTACTTTGGATGCCCTACATTCTGTCACACGTTTCACAATCTAGGACTGGACAGAGGTGATTATGTCATCGCAATTTTTGTGGATTTGAAAAAAGCATTTGATACAGTTGATCATGATCTCTTGCTTCGTAAACTTGAATCGTATGGTATTCAGGGGAGTCCTAAGCAGTTGTTTAAGAGTTACTTGGAGGGAAGATCGCAGAGAACTTTAATCAACAATGTCCTGAGCGACCATGCACCTACGGAAACAGGAGTTCCCCAAGGTTCAATACCGGGCCCTACTTTGTTCCTGCTATACACAAATAATCTAAATACATGTGGGCTGACGGGATATCACACATTATATGCTGATGACACAGTTCTACTTTATTCAGTACGAGACAAAACTGCCATTGAGAACACTATCAACGACGACCTAGGAAAATTCCATCAGTGGTTAATTGGAAACAAACTAGTATTGAACACATCAAAGACAAAATATATTGTTTTTAAGCAAAAGAACAAAGGAGACATAGATGTCGAACTAAATATTAATGGCGAAAAATTGCAAAGAGTGCTAGAAATGAAATATCTTGGTCTTATCATAGACCATCGTATGACCTGGTTACCACACATAAATAGCTTAAGAAGGCAATTAGCCCCAATAATAGGATTGTTAAGAAGATATGAGGATTTTCCAATGCACATCAAGAAACTTGTTCTAAATGCGTTTGTCCTGGCGAAATTGCATTATGCAGTACTTATTTGGAGTCAATCAGCGAAGCAACATTTAAACAGTATATCCAGGCTGCTGACCAAAGCGTATAAAAACATTCTGAAGCTGCCAATGCTTACTCAAACTAGTTTGGTTTACCAACTGGCAAAATCATTAACCTTTAGTCAAATTATTATTATGGAGAAAGCGAAGTTTATCTACAGAAATTTAAAAACTAATGGATCGGAACGAGCGCCATTAATTAAGGTATCACAGATCAACCCATATAATGCGAGGAATGCAAATCAATTCGTAATACCTTTTGCCAGAACGGATCGACTAAAGAACGATGCAACGAATGATGCTTTGCGTATATATAACAATCTACCAGAAATTGTTAAGGAAGCAAACTCACTTTTCGTATTTAAGAAAAGACTAAGGGAGCATTTAATGAGTACTGATTGAAGCGTGGACCTGTAATTCTGCTTTTATGAGCCCAGTATCTTAGGGCGTTCTTTTTGACCCTATCGGCGAGATACTGAAGTGACAGTTACTCAGAGTTTTTTTTTGAATGCGTCGTATGATATTGAATTTTTTTTTTTATCTCTGAGAGCTGATCATGATTTTTTTGGACTAGATGTTCACGAAAAGGACTAGTTCACATTATATTGTGTGCCCCCTTATACCGATGTGTTAAACATTGTCTGGGTGGCACAAAGGACCAAGCGACGTAATGTGAATGCAGATCGCACGAGCGTTGTGCGACGAAGAAAGAGTGATGGAGAGAGTGGTAGGGAATGGAGGTAATTAAAAAAAAAAAAAAAAAAAAAAAATAATGCTCGTTAAGGACCATTTTTAATATTTCATCCTAGACTGAATTCTAGACAGAATCCGGAAACAGAGTGGTAGGCTTAAAAGCGTTTTATATAATTTAATATCACGTAATATTAGTATTGATTCCCTTCAGTAAATTATCAACTTTACACATTACAGAATGCTACAGTTGAACCGCTTGCACTAGAAGTAGTCGCATTGGTTTCCCGCAATAAGGAATGTGTAAGCGGGATAGCAGCGTGCGAAATACAGGGAAGCTTTTTGTTGCGCTAAAAGACCAACAAATGAAAGTACTGGAAACACTTTCAAGGCTTCTGAATTCACAAGAGATGATAAAAGAAGCTCAAGATGAAGGTGAAGTGAATTCTTGGCAAACAATTATAAAATATTTATTTCCTGTTTAGGTGTTGTGATATATCTACTGCACATGTTCTGTAATTCAAGGAATCATCAAATGCGAGAACTTTGTGCTAAAATTCTAGCTAAAATGACCACTGACCGTTTAAGCGGACGTAAGGTAGGAAAATTATACCATATATAAAATGATAGAAAGCTAATATTGCATAAAATTCTGAAGGTTCGCATAACAGTTTGCAAATTTCTACCTCCGTTATTTGTCGATGCAATGATCGAATCTCCAGCAACTTCCGTCTAATTATTCAAATCAATTCACGAGCATCCAGAATTAATTTGGAATATTAAGATAAGAACGAAAGTATGAGATGTTGTTGCTGATATGTGCGATGGGTACGCTAACAGAGATTGAGTAAAGTTTTTAAATAGCTAATATAATATATATTTACGTATAAATGCAGTTTTTTAAAACACAGAAACAAAATCCAAAAATTTTGTGGAAAGACCCAGATATTCTTAAAGATATTATACCCAATGAGGTAATTGTATTTGGCGTTTATTTGCGGCTGTTTGGTAGTAATCCAGCTTGGACTCTGCGCAAGCCGAAGTTATTATTATCAGATTTACTGGACTTCGTTGTAGACCTTATCAACAAAAATTCGCCGGATGTAAGTTAATTAATTTTTTAAATCACCGGTAAATGGTCTTCTGGAATCTTCATAACGTACTCTTCAATATTTTAAGAAAGATGCATTGGAATTAGCATCTACTGCATTAGTCGAATTATTAAGAGCGCAGCCTGATTTAGCAGATGAAATTCCAGTTTGGAGTCACATACCAAAACTCTTCAATTGACTTAACGTACAACCAAAACATACATTGTCAGTACTACATCAATTAGCTCTTTCAGAGGTGAGATCAATTTGCCAGAATTTAATTGATTTTAGATCAACATGTATTTTGTTTTAGTACTGCGTGACAGCAGTGTCGCAAACTGAATGTATCTTGCCTTTAAAACGGTGTCTGGAAAATAACAAGCCACTGATAGAAAGAGTGTGTGAAATGTTAAGCCGTTTGTTGAAATACCAACATGTGAGTGTAATGATTCGATAAAAAAGTTTACCTCTAACTCTTATTGCGTTAATTGTAGGATTTATTGACTAGCCAGTCTTTAGAAACTAATCAAATACCATTCCTGTTAAATTTGCTTGAAAGTCGTATGGAGTATGTAGACAGTCCTTCTGCGGTGAAGGCACAAGTTGTAGCTGCGCTCAAGGCGATTACACACAATTTAAATTATGGTGAGCGTGTATCGCAAATTTTATTGAAACATCCAGTGTGGGCAGAGTTTAAAGATCAGAAGCATGACTTATTCATAACGAATACAAACGTCAGAGGCTATTCCACAGGTGAGTTATTTACTTATTTATGAATTATTGAATGAAACATCGATAAATTACCAAAATTGATTAAATATTTCAAGCATATTTTTTTGCCAAGTATCGTGTTTGTTTCTTCCAATTCTCAATTCAGCTATGATGGGTATTAACTCAAAGCTCAAACAGTCCCAAATTCAATTACACATTGTGATAATTATCATTGCTTTTCAATGGCAAATTATTAAATATAAGCTTAAAAATTTTGTGTCATCGATTTTGAGCCTATCAAAGGATACACAAAGATATTTTTAATTTTGATCAGGTTCCACGATTTTCGCTTAATCCCTATCTCCTTACTTATTCTAATTATGAAACGGACAAAAATAAAGTTTTAGTCATACATTCCTTATAATAAAACGTTTCAGGAAATCCTTAAACTGCTAAGCCTATACAGAAAATTTTTGGAAGGCGCTATCTTTACAGCAAATGTTATGCTTATGGGCGTAGATAATTAGCACATCGATGCAGGTTTAATACGAGCAACTTTCTTCAATTCATTTTAAAAGCTGATTTATAATTTCAGACTGGTCTGTTTTCTACTTATTCCCTCTTAAAGCTGATTTCCAATAGCACTGGCTGTACTCGTATCTGCAATCGATTTAATTATATTTAATTCAAATCTCGTTCTTTTGTAACATGTAATCCTAAACATCAATAGATATTGTGAACCTTTGCAGGGAAAAGGCATAAATGCCAGCTAGGGTCTTTTAATGGACCATGTAACCCATCGCTCATAATTTTGTTTTCATAAATTAGATTGACCGATTGACGCGAGCATTAAAATGTCTTTCCATTTCATATATCTACAGAGAAGCCAGATAAAATGATTGCGTTCTGTCAACAATACATTTTTTAAAGATTAACTACGCGCTTGTTTTCTACGGCAAGTTTATTCCTCGTTTGGTTGTCTAGAAATGTGACTTTCCTCGTCCTATATCGTTCCATAAATTAATACTTGATCATTTCGCTATTCTTCTTCTTTTTAGCACTACAGCCCCTCTCGGGCCTTCGCTTAGAGATAATTAGAGTGTCTCATTTTCATGACCGTATTGATTTTTTCGGAAGTTGGTTTGGTCAGTATCATGCTCCCGTGTGCTTGCTCAGCTTTGATATGATCTGATTAAATCAGTACATATCACTACTGACTGAACACTCGTAGTCGGTCCCGAAAAATCCCCTGAACTTAATCACGATCCTCCCAACGAGGTTTGAATCTGGGACATTATCGTCATTCAATTCTAATTTGTATACAATTTGACTTTCAACTGCTGAAGATGAGGATGATGCTACAGCATCATTACAAGTTGTTGAATTTGCATGCTATCGTATTACTGAGCCACCAAGTGTGGAACTACTAGGCGTTTGACGATTACGCATTGGTTGTTGTAATATAAGCCGCACTAGCATTACCATTCTCGAGAATCGAGTAACCAATACGCAATCGTCAACGCCTAGTAGTTCCATACTTACGACTTTAAAATAGTTTGTCTTATTTTCTAACTTTTCAATTAATTTTTTCATAAACTTAATCGAAAGCTGATACTGAACTAGTGAAATAACAACAGACGAAATCCGCCTCAACTACGCCAAGTACGGATGAGGATAACGAAAATGAATACAATCGTGGTCCAACAAGAACTGGAAGTGCACGCTTTCCTTGCCGTTATTTCAAAAATACCTTTGTAGCTTGATCTGCTTTTCATTATAGCTTAATTGAAAATAAAATAAACTTTAAATAAAATCATTAAACTATATGTTTCAATATATTTTATAATTTATCAAGGCTGATGACATCAATTTACAAACTTTTTTATAGATGTTAATGCAATAACAATGAGTATGGACGTAGACCCGTGATGATTCGAGATGGCTAGTGGATGCTAAATCCCGATGTGTTGTGTCGCGCTGCAGACAATGAATCAATCTCATTGAATATTCTTGTATCCTGATTATAAAACGACTGTTTTTTACCACGGATGCTGTAATGATGTTAAAAAATGTATAAAGTTATAGCAACTACCATGAACTGTTAAATATTATTTCAAACTAATTTAAGAAGGGATTGAGGATTTCTATGGATTTAGAGGAAAAAGGATATGCGTCTAAGCTAGTGAGGGAAGCAGATAAGAAATATTATCTTATTGAAAGTCATTTAGATTTTAAGTTTTCGGTAAGTTACTTAAGAGTTTCTAGGTGGATAAACAGTCTGCGGTAATTATCTTTTGCTACATATAAAAGCTAAATTTGTTATTGCGTGCATTTCTGTTCTGGATAACTTCATGTTAAAAACTCCTATTAAACTTGCTCTCTTTTTGTATGTAGCTAGATTGAAAAGCAAGTATACGACAGTATTGATCGTAACTTGCTGTAACCAAATAATGCTTTGCTTTGGCATCCTAGCGAAATTAATCCGTCTTATCAAAATGACGAGGACAACCTCCCAAGACTGCATTAATAACCAACTCACCAACGCCTTTGACACCATTAGCGAACTAAAGCAGGGAGAAAGGCTGGTCGCATTGCTATTCAATTTGGCACTGGGTAAGAAGGCTACCTGTCGATACAAGAGGTACGCTGTTATACAAGTTAAGCCAAGTGGTAGCCTATGCAGATGATAGCAACATTTTGTCACGGTCGCTAAGAACTGCCAAGGAACTTTTCCCGAAACTCGACAGTGAAACAAAACAAGTAGGGCTACAAATCAATGCGAATAAGACAAAGCTCATTACGCAGTCGAGGGCAAATACCTCAAGTACACAAAATATTGCACTTGACGAAAACACTACCGAAAATGTGGGCGGACTTGTGTATCTAGGCACCAAAATAACGAGAACGCTAAAGACAGAGAAGAAATACGCCGGAAAATACAGTTCGCAAATAAAATATTGTATTCAGTTTTGACGATCTTGGACATGATGACACAACATGATGAACATATAAAAAATGGTGATCATCGCGACCCGAATAAATATCGCCCGATTACGCTGCTGACGGGATTTAGTAAGATATTTAAAAAAAATACTAAACAATCGATTGACATCATTCTTAGTTGAAAACTCTACCGTAAGCCAATATCAGTTTGGTTTTCAAAAGAACAAGGGTACTTTGGATGTTCTACATTCTGCCACACGTTTCATCAATCTAGGATGTGACAGAGGTGATTATGTCATCGCAATTTTTGTGAATTTGAAAAAAGCATTTGATACAGTCGATCATGAACTTTTGCTTCGTAAACTTGAATCGTATGGTATTCAGGGTAGTCCTAAGCAGTTATTTGAGAGTTACTTGGAGAGAAGATCACAGAGAACTTTAATCAACAATGTCCTGAGCTATCGAGCACCTACGAAAACAGGGAGCTCCCCAAGGTTCACTACTTGGCCCAACTTTGTTCCTGCTATACACAAATAGTCTAAATACATGTGGACTGACGGGATATCACACATTATATGCTGATGACACAGTTCTACTTTATTCAGGACGAGACAAAACTGCCATTGAGAACACTATCAACGAGGATCTAGGAAAATTCCATCAGTGGTTAATCGAAGACAAACTAGTACTGAACACTACAAAGACAAAATAAATTGTTTTTAAGCAGAAGAACAAAGGAGACATAGATGTCGACCTAAATCTTAATGGCGAAAAATTGCGAAGAGTGCTGGAAATGAAATATCTTGTTCTTATCATGGACCACCGTATGATAAATAGCTTAAGGAGGCAATTAGCCCCAATAATAGGCTTGTTGAAACTTGTTCTAAATGCATTTGTGCTGACGAAGTTACAATATGGAGTACTTATTTGGAGTCAATCGGCAAAGCAACATTTAAAAATATATCCAGGCTGCCGAACAAAGCATATACAAAAACATTCTGAAACTGCCAATGCTTACTCAAACTCGTTTGGTTTACCAATTAGCAAAATTATTAACCTTTAGTCAAATCATTATAATGGCGAAAGCTATGTTTATTTACAACAATTTAAAAACTAATGGATCGGAATGAACACCATTAATTAAGGTATCACAGTTCAACCCATATAATGCGAGGAATGCAGATCAATTCGTAATACCTTTTGCCGGAACGGATTTTCTAAAGAACGATGCAACGAATGATGCTCTGCGTATATATAACAATCTACCAGAAATGGTTCAGAAAGCAAACTCTCTTTCGGTATTTAAGAAAAGACTAAGGACTAATTGAATCGTGCACCTGTTACTCAGAGCTTTTTTTTTTGAATGCGTCGTATTATATTGAATTTTTTTTATCTCTGAGAGCTGCTCATGATTTTTAGGCTAGATGTTCATGAAAAGGATTAGTTCACACTATTTTGTGTGCCCCTTATACAGATGAATTAAACATTGTCTGGGTAGCACAAAGGTCGAAGCGAGGTCATGTGAATGCGGATCGCACGAGCGTTGTGCGACGAAGAAAGAGTGATGGAGAGAGTGGTAGGGAGTGGAGGTACTAAAAAAAAAGTTTTATTTTATTTTTATTGTTTGGAATTTGCTTTATATTCTTTGAAAATTTATGGCGATTAGTATTGAACAAAGCGCGTTTGACTTTGACGTGCGAGGAATGCAAATTAATTCGTGATGCCTTTTTTCAGAACATATCGTCTAAAGAACGATGCTCTGTATACGAGTACATATAACAATCTTCCAGAGATGGTTAAGGATGCAAACTCACTATTGGTATCTAAGAAAAGACAGGGATCATCTGATGAACACTGATTGAAGCGTGGACATTGATTTTTCAGTACAGTATCTTAGGGCATTTTTGACCCTTGAAGAGATAGTTACTCAGAGTTTTTTTTTTTTTAGTTTCGTGTTATGCGGTTTTTTTTTATCTCCGAGACCTGATCACGAATTTGAATAAATATGCACGAAAGGATAGATTCATTTTAATTTTGTGTGCTCCTTTATGCCGGTTTATTGAATATACTTCACAAAGCAGACGAGTTTTGATGAACGAAGAATGAATCAAGATAGTGGTAAGAAATGGAGGTGCTTAAAAAATCTGTATGTACCACTTCCTCTTTACGATTTATCAGTTTCAGCCAGTCAGAATGAAACAAAAGCTACTGACACTGGTCAATATAATAGTGGATATTACTTCCGTAAGCACATAACTGAAAATCGATGTTCACCTTATGCTAAGAAAATAATTTGGCACCCTATAGAAACCAAACACTAGGCTATAAATAAACATGTAGAAAAGTTTTCTCCATACCTGCATTCGAGAATACGGCTCAATGATTCTACATAAATTTTGTTCCAGCATTCTACCAGACAATGTACCTAGATGTGCTTTGACAATTACATCTTCTTCCAGCTCTTTTCGATATTCCTTGAGCGTGTCCAGAAAGTCAGCTAGAGATCTTTTGTGAGATGCTTGCGCGACGGATTTCATTGCGTCGATGTCTCGTCCTGAATACGTGATAGCCCAATAAATAAAAAATATTTATTTCTATGCAACTAACTTTAAATCAACATCCTTACCAGCTTTGCACTAACAATTAGATTTACATCTTCCGCCTTTCCCAGCATTATTTTGCAGAGCAACATATATTTGAGTACAGTTTATGCTCTGTTACTTTCGACACTGTCAAAACCTTCGAATGCTTCATAAAAATATGAAAAAGCTGTTTTGAAGTCCCTCTCATCTGCCGCATGTAGGATACCCGATTGCAAATCTAAAGCCCCCTGCATCTTAGGCGGACAGTAGATAGCATTTGCCGTGGTACGTGCCGAGGTCAGGGCAGCACGTGCTTTTGGCAAATTGCTTAGAGCATGATAGGTCCTACTTTTAAGAAGTTGATTTTCTACGAGCAAATTTTTGTCGCCTAACTTTTTTAATTCTTTCAGCAGCTGTGATCGCAGCGCAAGCGCTTCTGAATACAATCCAGTATCGGAAAATAAAGCAATTAATGGAGCTTCTAGCAGTTGTCTTAAGAATGTTCGTTTCTCTTGTTTCGCCCGTCCTATACATTCTTTTCTAAGTTAAACCTCGATACCAGTACCAGCTTCCAAGTCTAAAAACAAATCCATTAACGACCGCACTAATTTGGCGGCCTTCGCTTTGCTAATCGTTCCACAACACTCGTCCGCTTTGTGAAGTGTAATTCTCAGACAATGTTCAATAAATCGGTATTAAGGATCACACAAAATAAAATGAATCTATCCTTTCGTGCATATTTAGTCAAATTCGTGATCAGATCTCAGAGATAAAAAAAACCGCATAACACGAAACTAAAAAAAAACTCTGAGTAACTGTCTGTTCAAGTATCTCGCCAATAGGGTCAAAAATGCCCTAAGATACTGTACTGAAAAATCCATGTCCACGCTTCAATCAGTGTTCATCAGATGATCCCTGTCTTTTCTTAAATACCAATAGTGAGTTTGCATCCTTAACCATCTCTGGAAGATTGTTATATGTACTCGTATACAGAGCATCGTTCTTTAGACGATATGTTCTGAAAAGAGGCATCACGAATTAATTTGCATTCCTCGCATGTCAAAGTCAAACGCGCTTTATTCAATACTAATCGCCATAAATTTTCAAAGAATATAAAGCAAATTCCAAACAATAAAAAAAATAAAACTTTTTTTTAGCACCTCCACTCCCTACCACTCTCTCCATCACTCTTTCTTCGTCGCACAACGCTCGTGTGATCTGCATTCACATGAACTCGCTTCGACCTTGGTGCCACCCAGACAATGTTTAATTCATCGGTATAAGGGGGCACACAAAATAATGTGAACTAATCCTTTTCATGAACATCTAGTCCAAAAATCATGATCAGCTATCAGAGATAAAAAAAAAATTCAATACAATACGACGCATTCAAAAAAAAAGCTCTGAGTAACAGGTGCACGATTCAATTAGTCCTTAGTCTTTTCTTAAATACCAAAAGAGAGTTTGCTTTCTGAACCATTTCTGGTAGATTGTTATATATATGCAGAGCATCATTCGTTGCATCGTTCTTTAGAAAATCCGTTCCGGCAAAAGGTATTACGAATTGATCTGCATTCCTCGCATTATATGGGTTGATCTGTGATACCTTAATTAATGGTGTTCGTTCCGATCCATTAGTTTTTAAATTGTTGTAAATAAACATAGCTTTCTCCATTATAATGATTTGACTTATGGTTAATGGTTTTGCTAATTGGTAAACCAAACGAGTTTGAGTAAGCATTGGCAGTTTCAGAATGTTTTTATATATGCTTTGTTCGGCAGCCTGGATATATTTTTAAATGTTACTTTGCCGATTGACTCCAAATAAGTACTCCATATTGTAACTTCGTCAGCACAAATGCATTTAGAACAAGTTTCAACAAGCCTATTATTGGGGCTAATTGCCTCCTTAAGCTATTTATCATACGACGGTCCATGATAATACCAAGATATTTCATTTCCAGCACTCTTCGCAATTTTTCGCCATTAAGATTTAGGTCGACATCTATGTCTCCTTTGTTCTTCTGCTTAAAAACAATTTATTTTGTCTTTGTAGTGTTCAGTACTAGTTTGTCTTCGATTAACCACTGATGGAATTTTGGTAGAACCAGGTTCATAGTGTTCTCAATGTTTTGTCTCGTCCTGAATAAAGTAGAACTGTGTCATCAGCATATAATGTGTGATATTCCGTCAGTCCACATGTATTTAGACTATTTGTGTATAGCAGGAACAAAGTTGGGCCAAGTAGTGAGCCTTGGGGAACTCCCTGTTTTCGTAGGTGCTCGATAGCTCAGGACATTGTTGATTAAAGTTCTCTGTGATCTTCTCTCCTAGTAAATCTTGAACAATTGCTTAGGACTACCCTGAATACCATACGATTCAAGTTTACGAAGCGAGAGTTCATGATCAACTGTATCAAATGGTTTTTTCAAATTCACAAAAGTGCCGATGACATAATCACCTCTGTCAAGTCCTAGATTGATGAAACGTGTGGCATAATGTAGGGCATCCAAAGTACTCTTGTCCTTTTGAAAACCAAACTGATATTGGCTTACGATAGAGTTTTCAACTAAGAATGATGCCAATCGATTGTTTAGTATTTTTTCAAATATCTTACTAGATCCCGTCAGCAGCGTAATCGGGCGATAGTTATTCGGGTCGAGATGATCACCACCCTTAAACATAGGAACTATTTTTGCAAGTTTATATGTTGAATTTGTTAATTTATTGCTAATTTAATAATTTGCAATCCGAGAATCCTGCTGTCAGAACATTCCAAAAACTTCTCGTTAAGCAATCAGCTTTTCCGATGCAGAGGAAATACTCGATTGAATGAAGCATTGGAAATAAAGTAGGCGCTCGCCGATCGGAAACCAAAATAATGAGACATCGATGTCGAACTAAATATTAACGGCGAAAAATTGTAAAGAGTGCTAGAAATGAAATATCTTGGTCTTATCATAACCCATTATATGACCTAGTTGCCACACATAAATAGCTTAAGGAGGCAATTAGCCCCAATAATAGGCTTATTAAGAAGATGAGTCTTTTCTAATGCACATTAAGAAACTTGTTCTAAATGCGTTTGTCCTGACGAAATTACATTATGGAGAACTTATTTGGAGTCAATGAGCAAAGCAACATTTAAACTGAATACAATATTTTATTTGCGAGCTGTATTCGTCGGCGTATTTCTTCTCTTTCATTAGCGTTCTCGTTATTTTGGTGCTTAGATACACAAGTTCGCCCACACTTTCACTAGTGAATTCGCCAAGTGCAATATTTTGTGTACTTTAGGTATTTTTTCTCGATTGCGTAATGAGCTTTGTCTTATTCGCATTGATTTGTAGCCCTACTAGTTTTGCTTCGCTGTCGAGTTTCGGGAAAAGTTCTTCAAAATGTTGCTATCATCTGCATAGACTACCACTTGGCTTAACTTGTATAAAAGCGTATCTCTTGTATGGACAGATAGCTTTCTTAGCCAGAGCCAAATTGAATAGCAATGGGTCCACCCAATCTCCCTGCTTTAGTCCGCTTTTGGTGTCGAAGGCGTCGGTGAGTTGGTTATTAATGCAGACTTGGGAGGTTGTCCACGTCATTCTGATAAGATGGACTAATTTGGCTAGGTTGCCAAAGCAAAGCATTATTTAGCACAGCACGTTACGATCAATACGGTCGTATGCTTGCTTTTCAATCTAGCTACATACAAAAAGACAGCAAGTTTAATAAGAGTTTTTAACATGAAGTTATCCAGAACAGAAATGCACGCGATAACAGATTTAGCTTTTATAGATAAAGATAATTATCGTAGACTGTTTATCCACCTAGAAACTCTTAAGTAACTTCACTAGTTAAATTAAGATAGAGTTGTCTGTTAACCTACCGGAAACTTACAATTTAAATGACTTTCAATAAGATAATATTTCTGATCTGCTTCCCTCACTAGCTTCGATGTATATCCTTTTTCCTCTAAATCCACAGAAATCCTCAATCCCTTCTTAAATTAGTTTGAATAATATTTATTTAATACTTGCTTTATAAGTTTTTTAACATCATTACAGCATCCGTGGTAAAAAACAGACGTTTTATAATCAAGATACAAGAATATTCAATGAGATTGATTCATTGTCAGCAGCGCGACACACCAAATCGGGATTTAGCATCCACTAGCCATCTCGAATCATCACGGTTCTACGTCCATACTCATTGTTATTGCATTAACATCTATAAAAAAAATTGCAAATTGATGTCATCAGCCTTGATAAATTATAAAATATATTGAAACATATAATTTAATGATTTTATTTAAAATTTATTTTATTTTCAATTAAGCCATAATGAAAAGCAGATCAAGCTACAAAGGTATTTTTGAAATAACGGCAAAGAAAACGTGCACATCCAGTTCTTGTCGAGCCGGGCTGTAGTGCTAAAAAGAAGAAGAATAGCGAAATGGTCAAGTATTGATTAATGGAACGATATAGAACGAGGAAAGTCACATTTCTAGACAACCAATAAACTTGCCGTAGAAAACAACTTGCCGTAGAAAACAAGCGCGTAGTTAATCTTTAAAAAATGTATTGTTGACAAAACGCAATCTTTTTGTCGGGCTCCTCTGCAGATATATGAAATGGAAAGACATTTTAATGTTCGCGTCAATCGGCTTGATTCCAATGTATGAAAACAAAATTATGAGCGATGGGTTACATGGTCCATTAAAACACTCGTGATTAGATGCTAGCATTTATGGCTTTTCCCTGCAAAGGTTCGCAATATCTATTGATGTTTAGGATTGCGTGTTACAAAAGAACGAGATTTGAATTAAAATTAATTAAATTGCTTACAGATACAGCCAGTTCTATTGGAAATAACGTGTACTGCCCGCCGACTTTTTTCCAGACCGATGAAATTTTCGATGTTATGGTATCCCCGTAAGTTATTGATGACAAGCCTTAAAAATGAAGACGTGATAAATTCCACAATTCGAAAGAAAACCTCTTTCGCGTTTCTAAAATTCACTTTCAAAATTTACCGTATGAGATTCAGTTTCGAACTCGTCACACGATCCACTCTGTAACTGCGAACCGACAAACGCAAAATAGCGCACGAAAGATGCCCGAATACGATTGTTCGGTTTTAGACTTTCGCGGACACTTTGACAGATGGAAACACTCACTGCACTCCTTGTTTCTGCCAATTGCTCAAACGCAGTTCAGGGACAGCGAGTGGTTAAAGTGAGCGTTATGAACTGTCGACGTCAATAACGACTTGCGGATTATTGTCAGTGACGTAGACTTGATTCATTACAATAGAAACATAAATGTTTAAATTGAAATTTAGTTCTTTATGAAATTTTTAATGCTTTGATTGCAAGGGTTAGAGTATCTAATTAAAGAATCAGAGCAACTTCTAGGAAATATTAGAAAATGTTAAAAATCACTCCTATACAGAGGAAACTATAAATTTAAATGACGTTGTGTACGATATAAAATTGTCCGGCAGTATACAAACAACGAAAAGCAGCTCAAGAATTCCCAAGACATCTGAAGAATTGGCAATAAAATTGAACTTGAAATATAAGAGCCCAAACACTATCCCTTATCTGCATACTACCTTCAGTGGATTTACACAACAAAAACTTGGTGTTTCGACTCATAAAAATAAAATATCAGAGCTGGTAAATGAATTAAATAGCCTACAAATATCTCAACTTGGTGCAAATGCCACTCAAGAACATAAGAACATGATTGTGAAGATGAACGAAACTTATGCTTTAACAGTGTTTAAAAATGGACTTAATGATCAGTTGAGAGGCACTTTTTTTTGGCTAGGCGGATGAGTTTTTCTGATGCCAAGATCTAGCCCTCGAGTCAGAAAAGACTGAATGGAGTCATATAAATAATGTATTTTATTAGAGGAACCATAGGAATAGTCGAAACCAGGGAAGTAAGAAAGATAGCAGAAATTATGGGAATAGAAATAAAAATGATAATAGCGATGGAAATAGAAATAATTATAGGGGACATAAATATAATAATAATAATGATAACAGAGAAAGCAACAATGACAATAATAAAACTGGTAATAATAGCTATAATAGGAACAATTATACCGGGTGGGCCATATAGTAGTTTCTTTTTAAATCACATGTTATTTTGACACTGACAGCTGTTTCCTACTCCAAATTATGTCGATGAATCCGTATTAACCTTCTGTGGAACAAAATGAATCGATTTACGCTTGAACAACGTTGGAAAATATTGAAATCGAACTGGATGCCAATTCTTCTCAAAAAATCATCTTTTCTGGCGAGGCACATTTTCATCTCGACGGCTTTGTGAACAAACGAAACTGCCGCATCTGGGGCTCATAAAACCCACACGTGATTGTGGAGAAGCCAATGCATTCTCAGCGAGTGGCAGTGTGGTGTGGGTTCTGGAGTGGTGGCATCATTGGACCGTTTTTCTTTGAAAAAGATGCTGGAAATGCTGAGAGCGTCGCCCCATACCTTTGCTCCGTACAGTAGCACTGATCCTACAGCACTCATCAAGAGTCGTCTTCTTGATGGGCTGGGTTCCCCTACGTTGGCCATAAGTCAACTCAGAGCCGACACTCCTGAAGCAGCCTTCTCAGCTGTTGCCCTGATTTGCTCAGAGAAATCCATCTTCGAGTCGATCAGTAGCCCTAGGTACTTCACCGCTGGCTTTGATTCGTCTCCAATACTGATCATCCTTACTTTAGGGATTCTCTTTGTCAACATTACCACTTCGGTTTTTTCCAGTGGTAAACTGAGCCCGCGAGCAGTCATCCAGTCCCTCACTCGGCGCATTAGCATACCTAACCTAAGTTGCGCCTGTTTAACGGTGCATGCGGCGACCACAGCCACAACATCATCCACATAGCCGATCAAGCGCGACTCATCTGGAATCTCCAGTCTCAGTAGCCTATCATAAGACACGCCACCTTGGTGATGTCAATTTGCCGCCTCGGAGCTATGATTTGAAACCATTTGATTTCTTTTTATGAGGTGGTATGAAAAG
This sequence comes from Odontomyia ornata, assembly GCA_963969285.1. Classification (NCBI taxonomy): domain Eukaryota; kingdom Metazoa; phylum Arthropoda; class Insecta; order Diptera; family Stratiomyidae; genus Odontomyia; species Odontomyia ornata. The sequence goes on along the minus strand of OZ017743.1, from coordinate 57,447,187 downwards.
TCGATATTATGCAGAAAATCCACAAACGATTCAGTCAATGAAATTGAATATTCAGCAAACCATTGCTCAGGTAGGGCCCGAACCCATCAATAATGTCTTGGGAAAGTGGGCTGAGAGGACAGTAGGCCACGCCAGCCGCGGAGTAGATTCTGGCACCAAGGCACCCAACCAGATGCTGCGAGCTCGTATGGGCCAAATAAACGTCCCGAGCACGCATTTCAACGACTGTACTTAGAACTTTATGGTTTTGGTGGAAGTTTATTTTGAGTTGCTTAAGTTTTTAGTGTTCTCATTGAAAATATGGATAGCCTACTGTCACGTCAGCCATGGCAGCCTTATGAATGAAATTGTATTTCACAACTAACAGGAAGATTTGTGCTTGCGAAGAACCCCAAAGTAGAAGAAAAAAATTTGATTTTTGTTCATTTGATTGCATTTTCGAAAAGAAACTTGTATTTGGCCTACTCTATAGAAGAAGAAACGATAATAGGGATAGTTTAAACCAATAAAATGGGAGTGATAATACTAATACCAGCAGTAATAGATGAAACAGTAACAGAGATAGAAATAATATCAACGTTATACAAGAGCAGGAAAACTTGCTAGACTCCGCAACGAAGAAAAGGTTCCTTCCGGGCAGAAAACATACAAAATTTCGGATAATTGTGCAAACTACATTAGTGTATTTTGCGTCACAGAACTTGAGATTTTTAATAGACAGAGGGGCAGATGTTTTCTTGTGTAAATGCGAGAAAATTAACAAAGACGAACTATTTTTGGCGGATGATAAATGTAAATTAACGGGGATTACAAGTGAAACAATTACATCTCTGACCTACCCATTTCCTATGCGAGTAAGTCATTGAATAAATGTGAACTCAATAAGCCTATAATTGAGAATGAGTTGCTTGCAATACCATACATATGGCAGGAAATTCATTGTGTTGACAAATCACCGCCTACTAGTTTCACTTTTTACTCACAAAAACCCATCCTCAAACCCATCAGATTAGACATATCCAACTATGATTTTGAAATCATTTACAAGAAAGGCAAAATCAATACAAATGCAGATGCCTTATCTCCCATTGAAATAAATACTGATATTTTATGAAGCATGATGCCACCAGCAAAAGATGAATCAGTAGAGAAAACTAACTATTACAAGGGGTACGAATAAAACACGAGAAGCCACAAGTGCGCAAAAAAGCAATGCAACCCATGCCAATATCCAATCGAAGCCTAATCAACTTCATATTTGGAATTGTACATCATTAAATGACGTCAAAAATGTTACAAAGCTTCGATTTGGTACACCGCGGATAAGTGAATTATAAAATCATACACTAGAAATCGTATGTACGTCTAACGAAATAATAGTATGCGTTTTCCATAGAATCAGTTCCTGATGAGAAGAAGTTATCATCCTTTATATATACATCAAAGAGCGATAATCCTGAAAGAAATCTAGATTTCATTGGGGAGAAACTCATCCATCCATTGCGATAAAAATAGATGAGTTTGCATTATCAAGCAGTGATAATTATTTGATAATGTACACATTGAGGATTTTAAGAAGATGTAACAATATGAAAGTAAATCATAAAACACGTTTTAAAACTATAATCTTAAAATACACCCCAGCTAAGAAAGTTCTAGATAAAGATACTCAACATGAATATCACAGCTCACCACATGGAGGTCATTTAGGAGTTAGAAAATCTTTATTAAAGCTAAACAATCTTTATTAAAGCTAAACAATCTTTATTAAAGAAAACATTATGGTCAAAAAGTTTGTTGGCAATTCGTAAGTTTGTGCCACTTGCAAATTACACAGGCATACTAAAGACCAATTTGTACATACAACTACACCATCAACAACTTTCGACATAATTCAAATTGACACGTTTGGCCCATTGAGACTCTCTAATCATTTTCGTTATATTCTCACAATGTAATGTGAATTATGGAAATTTGTTGTTGCCACTCCAATTGAATCTAAGGATGCGAGAATAATAGCGAAAACTTTAGTGAACGACAGGAATACTCTTGGAGGCTAGTACTCTTTGCTCTACGTACCCGAGGAAATTCCCGCAGGGGGAATGCCGGTCGACAAGAGCACTCTTGGAGGCTAGCATTCTTTGGGGAGCGCCGCCCCCACGGACCCGAGGATGTGGGGGGCGCCATAAGGTTCCCTCCTGGGATGACAGGTAACGACTCAGATTGGATATGGACTGTGCTTTGAACAACGAAATAGAATTTGGGCTGGCGGATATGATGGTTTAGACTTAGTTGCTTTGCACTGTAACGTCGAGATGACACTCATCTGTGAACGGCTCTAATGCAACTATCATACCGTCTCCGTCCCGGTAAAACCTTGGCAGGCTTCGGAGTACGTTCGAAGTTCGCACCATTGGGTTGGTGGTGTAGGTTCGGTTGAGACGGACTCCCGATTAGCGCTGGTTTGGCTCTCAGCGCTTGTCCACATAAGGGCTCGTGCCAAACCTCGCGTGGCCTCCCTGCTCTGCAAAGATAACCATGGGACCGAAAAGTCGACTACAAACACGAACGGAGATAGCGGCTCCGAGGGGGGACCCAATAAAACTGGAGCAACGAAAACATTTAAAAAAGATCAAAAACTCCAAAAATGAAATAAAAAATAATAACAACGACGACCAAACCAGCGGTTGCAGCCACGATGTTAAGCGGTACTAACCATGACAAAAACGATGAATAATACGTTGACAGTGAAGACGGACGAAAAACGGAGATCAGCAGACAGTCTAGTTCAGACTGAGATTCCTGACGCAGCAAAAAAATTATGCGAACACCAGAGTGTCCTACTAAGGAAAAGCGGGAAACTTTGCAGAACGCTTCAGGTGTTCGAACGATGGAAGATAATATAAAGAGCATCGAAAATTCGATGGCCAATGCTGCGATCGTTACTGAAGCGACCGATGCAAGGGTCGCAAATCCCGACATAGTAAAGAAACATCCTGACGCCAACGAGGAGATTACGGCACGAAAAGCAGCGACTGACCAGACAAATAGAGTTACGTTGTGCAATTGCACCGCCAACGTTGAAAATGTGGCGAAAGTACTGCATTCGAAAACGGAAAGCAATAATCTCTCCCAAAGATGGTTGGAAAGTACAATCACCACCCAGCGATACGAGGAAGAAAGGCTATTCTGAAAAGCGGGAGATATTCTGAAAAGAATACAATCTGCATACGACTCCCCGTAAATCAGCAAAGCAGTAAAGGTTGGGCTCCTTGAACTAGAGGAGCTCCTAAATCGCATAGGGCACTATCAGAGGAGCTGATTAAGGGCCAAAGACGAAGAGAAGGCTAAAGAGGTGCTTGGAGCGAAATCTGAAGGCCACATGCAGATAGCTCCGGCCCCGGCAGCTGGTACTGCTCGTAAGGCCCCAAGATGGCCGATATTACGCAGAGGTACCGCGGGACATCAGGGGAAACGTAAGGCCCGAAGACACAAACACTACCTTTAAAGCAGGACGACCAACGCGGTCAGGCCACATACTGGTCGAATTCGGAGCAGAGGCCGGCAATAAAGAAGCATTCTGCGACGCAGTAAAGAAAGTCCTCGGCAAAACCGCAACTGCAGCCTCGCTCGAACTGATGGCAACGATCGAAATACGAGACATTGACTACGTGAGTTCCCTAGCGTGGGAAGGATCAAAGCGAGACTGCCACCAGAAAACAACAGAGGACAACGCATAGCCATAGTTGATTTGACAGAAAAGGACGCCGAACAATTCCTGAACAAGGGCAAAGTAAGAATAGGGTGGGTTGTCTGTAGGATACGGCGAAAAGCAACACCTCTTCAATGTTTCAAATGCCTTGGCTATGGTCACACCACACAAGTATGCAAAGGACCCGATAGGAGTTCCCTATGTTACATATGCGGTGAAATGGGACATAAAAGAAATGAGTGTACGAAGGAGGCACACTGTATTCTTTGCAAGGATGCTGATCCAAGACCTGATCTGGGACATGTCTTGGGATCAGGAAAATGCCGGGTGTTCCAGGAAGGCCTAGCCAAGGCAAAATCGGAGCTTCGATGACCCGCATCCTGCAGCTAGACCTACACCGCAGTTCAACCGCCCAAAATCTGCTTGAGCAGTTTTCAAGGGACACGAAAGCCGACTTTTTGCTGCTGAACACCACGATAAAAGTCCAGCATTATGGTATTCTGACAAAACTGGTACTGCCCCCATCTGGATTCGGAACAGTGATTTCCAAGCGGAGAGTTATGGACGGGGGGATGGTTTCGTGTGGGTTCACTGCTCAGGGAGCACATTCTTTAGTGTCTACCCAACGCCTAACGAATCGATATCATCTTTCCAAGCCAAGCTTAAGGTTTTGGAGGGCACTGTCTCGAACACAGACGACAAAGTGCTCGTTGCCTCAGACGGATTCGCGGGGAAAACGAATCCTGAAAATGGTGGCCAGGACGGTCCTCGTCGTACTAAACACCGAAAATACGCCGATTTTCCACCTTATTGGTTGTGAGGGAACCATACCGGACGTGGCATTCGCCTCGGAGTCCTTAGTACAGAGGATACACAATTAGAAAGTATAAGAGGACTACTCAGCCAATGATCATCAGTGCATTTGGCCTGAAGTAAGTAATGTTGTCTCCCGACGTGCGTGCTCTCGGCTTTCTCCAACTAGATGGAACATCGGAAGGATGGACGTCGAGAGGTTCGTCGAGGTGCTCACAGCAGGTGAGCCGCTGCAGGGAGCTTCGGACGGGACGGAAGAACTGGCAGCTCAAGACGTGGTGAACTCAACTATGAGCATCATTACGACTCCTTGCTGTGCTTCTATGCCCCATCGAAGACCCCGGCACGGCAAGCCCCCAGTGTACTGGTGGTCAACTGAAATCGCTGAAAACCGAAGGGAGTGTCACCAGCTTCGACGTGAGGCTCAACGGGCGTGGAACCGTGACGAGGCATGCAACTGGGTGGCAGCATATAAGTGAGCCAGGAAATGCCTTCGCAAATTGATCAACAATGGCAAGGCTCGCTGCTGGCAAGACCTAGTGGATAATGTGGACAAGGATCCGTGGGGCCTTGACTACAAGCTAGTTATGCGGAAGCCTTGTATACATGACGGGGAAAAGATGGACGCAATAGTTCGGGAACTATTCCCCGGATATCATGTCCGTGCTGACGCTGTCCATGGTGAAACAGCAGTCGAGTGTCCACTCTTCACACAGGCTGAGGACTGCCTCACATTGAAAGCGAGGAAGATGGTGTTCCGGCCGAGGTGTTGGGGCTCGTCTATCACCATTGTCCTGATTTGCTGCTCAGCGCATTCAACGCTTGCCTACGGGACGGAGTTTTCCCGGTACGGTGGAAGGTGGCGAGGCTCGTGCTGATCAGCAAGGGGAAGGGAAATTCCAAATCGAAGTCTGCATACCGCCCGTTATGCATGCTAGACACGGCTGGGAAAGTGCTAGAAAAACTCATCAAGGGAAGACTCACTGACGCGATTTGTGCTGCTGGGGACCTATCCCCTCGGCAGTACGGCTTTAGAGCAGGACGTTCTACCATTGATGCGATTGCAGAGGTGGTGAACGCGGTTCAAAAGGTAGAGGCATATAGTCTCACCAAACGACGGATCGCCCTGTTGGTGACACTCGATGTCAGGAACGCCTTCAACTCCGCTAGATGGGTTGATATACTGGATGCACTGAAAAACTCTTTTCAAGTTCCAGAATATCTACTGTGGCTTTCAAGGAACTACCTAAAGGACCGAAGCCTGCTCTATAACACGACACAGGGCCAACGAAGGATGGAAATTACATCGGGTGTTGCCCAGGGATCTATCCTTGGTCCAGATCTGTGGAACGTATCTTACGACGGGCTACTGAGACTTGAGATACCAGATGAGTCGCGCTTGGTCGGCTATGTAGATGATTTTGCGGCTCTGGTCACTGGACGCACCGTTGAACAGGCGCAACTTAGGCTAGGGATGCTAATGCGCCGAGTGAGGGACTGGATGACTGCTCGCGGGCTCAGTTTAGCACTGGAGGAAACCAAAGTGGTCATCTTGACGAAAAAGAGAATTCATAAATTAAGGATGATCAGTATTGGAGATATACGAATCGAATCAAAGCCAGCGGTGAAGTACCTGGGGCTTCTGATCGACCCAAAGTTGAGTTTCTCTGAGCAAATCAGGGCAACGGCTGAGAAGGCTCCTTCGAGAATAACGGCTCGGAGTCGACTTATGGCCAACGTAGGGGGACCCAGCCCGTCAAGAAGAAGTCTCATGATGAGTGCTGTAGGGTCAGTGCTACTGTACGGAGCAGAGGTATTGGGCGCAGCTCCCAGCAAGGAGGTATACCGAAAACGTTTGGCACAGGTACAGAGAAGAGGAGCACTGAGAATTGCATCTTCGTATCCGAAAATCTGTGATCCGGCGGTGAGACTTATTGCAGGCGTGATACCTGTTGCCCTCCTTGCTGGAGAGCGCCGCACTTTTTCCCTGCACCGAAACGAGGATGCGAGGGAGATGGTTGTCCGTGAGGAGAGAGAGCTCGCTCGCTCAACGATTGGCAGCAGTCTTGGGTCAATTTCACGAAGGGAAGGTGGACTGCGTGCCTCATCCCGGATGTGAGACCAGGGCTCAATCGAAGGCATGGTGGAGTTGACTTCCATCATTTTCAGTCTTATCTGCACAAGATTGGTAAGTCGCGATCCCCGATTGTCGGTTTTGCCCAGGAGAGGAGGAGAATGCCTGCCACACATTTTTGCGTGTACAAAATGGGTCAGGCTGCGAAGAGAACTCTACAGGGAGACGGGAGAGCTCAGGCCGAATAATATAGTTGCGGTGATGCTCGAACCGATTGATAAATGGAACCAGGTGGCTCATTATGTTGGGGTAGTCCTAAAATATAAAAGGGATCACAGCAAATGGGGCCGGGGGATCGCTTCTCTGGCACTTCCTCTTCCCCTCTCCTCTTCCGCTAGGAAATGGATCCCCCAGCTTGAAGGCGCCTCACGGCGTAGCAAAACGAGACCTGGCCCGAAGTAATGTGTCAAACGGTTCCAGGTTGAGTTCTCAGGCTGACAGGGGAGGTGTTTAGTGGGTAGTCAAGTCGCCTTCTTGCGAGCATGGGAGTCCCACACTCTGTGCATAAACAGCATTCGCCTTCCTATCACAAAAAAATATTTCAAATGAACAAATATTTTCAACACCATGCCAGCATGAGACTCTAGGTGTAGTTGAGAGAAACTACAGGATTCTCAATAAGTTCTCACTCTCATTCACAGAAGACTTTGAATGAAATAATGGGCTTCCATATGATCCTTCTTCTTCTTAGCACTACAGCCCCTCATGGGCCTTCGCTTCCTGCAAAAAGCGGCTCCAACTCTCTGGGTCCATTGACCGTCTCCTCCAATTTCGAAATCCGAGCAGCGATGAACTGTCTTCTTCGGCTGAGTCAGACCAGCGTTTCCTCGGTTTCCCCACTGGCCTCCGGCCTTCAGTTCTCCCAACGAACGCCTTTTTGGGCATCTGTTGTTCGTCCATACGATTCATGTGTCCAGCCCATTGCAGTTTCCGCAGTCTTACCTCCAGTTTGTCAAAAATTTCATACACCTCATGATTGTATCGAATTCGCCATTGGTCCCCGTCTAGCTTCGCTCAGGTTATTCACCTCAAGACCTGTCGCTCAAAGGCGTTGAATATACAATATTTGCGGATGTTTGGGTTAGGGTCCATGTTTCACACCCGTCTTATACCTTCGCTTGTAATACATCAACTAATGTAGATACTGATTAAACACCATATGAATCAGTTTTCGAAAAATTAGCATACTTACCAAATGATGAGAAGTTATCTACAAAATCATACAATCTTGACAAATTTTCCCATTAATGAACAATGCCAATGAATAAGAACCAAAACAACGGTAAAAGAAATGATAAAGAAAGTTAACAAGAATATTGAAATATGTGATAAGGTATTAATTAAGAATAATAATCGTAAGAAAAACCAAAACCATATATGGGTTCATTTGTTGTTAAAGAAAGAAGATGTGTAAACTCCATAGTTGATTTCAACGGAGTTATTAAAGGAATTGCTACATAGGTAGGGAGACCAGGACGAAGAAAGAACACTATAAAAACCTCAGAAGAGTAGCAAATAAGAAAATTAGAATTAAGAAAAGAAAATACTATGACGACCAATTGAGAAGTACAGATATAAGTTTAGCGATCAACTACATAAGACAAGTATACAAAGTAGTGAAAAGCCTGAAACGTGGTTATCAGCCCAAAGCCATGCTTTGTCGTGATGATATCGGCAATATCATCGCTGATGAAACAAAAATTAAGGAGAGAAGGGCATCATATTTCAATGACCTCTTTAATCCTCTCTTAGAAAATAAAATTGGCTCATATGCCAACAGTATTATTGGCCAGTATCAAGTTCACTGTCAAGCAGGTACTTGAAAAATTTTGGGCGTTCAACATGGACGTGTGCCAAATTTTCGTCGACTTTAAGCAAGCATACGACAGTATTGATCGTAACGTACTGTATCAAATAATGCTGAAAGTGTACCAACCCCACATCCAAATCTGACGCGTCCATCTGTATCAAAATAGGAACATCATAGTCCCAGCAAGTAAGAATACGTGCACTGGCTGTCTTTATCTTTATTTGCGTGAACGCAATCTTGTGTCTACACGAATTTAGTGTTTTTCTTAAGAAGGTTGGTCAACGGAGCTACCAGTGCTGCAAAATCCACGATGGGTCTCCTATACCAAGATACTATCCCCAAAAACTGTCAAACACTCTGCACGTTTATTGCACCTGGTATCTTTAGTATACTCCTCACCTTCTCTGGATCCACTTCAAGCACAGTCCATCTACCACGTACTCCAAATGCCGAATTCGAGGCCGACAGAAGTCACACTTCCCACGTGAAACCTTTAAGCTTTTTCTTCCACTTTTTCTTAGCGCTACAGCCCCTCACTGACCTTCGCTTCCTGCAACAAACACCTCCTTCTGTCTTGGTCCATCGGCCATGCTTTACAATTTCGCCGACCGAGTCAAGCCAGCGTTTCCTAGGTTGCCCCACTGGTCCATACGATTCAAGGGGCCAGCATATTGCACCTTCCGCAGTTTTACAATCATTGAGACCTTTGGCTCGTCAAAAATTTTATATAGCTCATGGTTGTATCGAATTCGTCATTGGTCCAAGTCTAGCTTTCCTCCGATTGTTTACCCCACGACCTATCTTTCGAAGGTGTGCAATACGTCTCCCGATGCTTGGGTAAGGGTTCATGTTTCGCACATAGCATAACACAGGTCTTATCACAGACTTGGATACTTGGAGCTTTTTTTTCCAATATATGCAGCTGGCTTTCAAGATCGTCTAAACTAAAAAAAAATAATTTCTTTGCAAGCTGTATTCTTCAGCGTATTTCATCCCTTTAATTACCGGTTCTCGTTATTTTGGTGCCTAAACACACAAATTCTTTATTACTCTCATTGATTTGTAGCCCTACTAGTTTTGCTTCGCTGTCAAGTTTCAGAAAAAATTCTTTGCCAGTTGTTAACGACCTTGACAAAAAATATTGATGTCGCCTTAATATGCCTCTTGGATAGACAAGTAGCTTTCTAATGACATATTTCAGAGCCAAATTGAACAGCAATGGGGCCAGCTCATCTCCCTGTTTTAGTCCAATATTTGTTTCAAAGGCGTCAGTGAGCTGGTTATTGATGCGAACTTGGGAGGTTGTTGACGTCATTGTCATTTGCGTAAGATGAACTTTTATGGCTGAGATACCAAAGCAAAGCATTATTTATTACAGTATGTCACAATCAATACTGTCATATGCTTGGCTAAAGTCAACGAAAATTTGGTGTACTTCTATGTTGAACTTCCAGCATTTCTCAAGTACCTGTTTGACCGTGAACAATTGGTCTATTTATTTATTTAAATTCCATTTAACAGATAAAACATAATTCAATTACAAAATGGAACAAAACAAACAGAAAAGAAAATCAATGAAAATTAGGATTAAGTGTTAAAGTTAGTATAAAAAAGAAATTCAATGGTACTAACAATAATAAATATGCATGTTAAAACTAAATTAAAGCACACAAAAAAAAATAAAGTCTAATATTTACTTCAGTTAAGTTTTAAGAATCAGGCTTCTTAACCTCAATTTAAAAACTAGGTATGAGTCGGAAAAAGGGCCAAGCTCAAGCTTATCATGATTCCTTATCATTGAATGAAAATATAAATTTGTACGGGCATACGGTGGCACGAAAAAAATGTTTGCCTGAGAAGAACGTGATGACTGACGAAGACGTAAGTCTGCAAACAATGTTAATGAAATTTGATTGTGGCAGAGTTGATACAGAAAACACTGATCTAGATACATGCGACGGGACGACAGAGTAAGCAAACGTAGGAAGGATAAACGGCAGTCATAGGGTTGATATGGGATTTTGAATTTATAAAACAAGACACGAGTAAATTTACGCTGGACATTCTCTAACGAGTCAATGAGGTAGGAGTATTGGGGAGACCAAACTACAGAGCAATATCAATTGTCGACCGCTCTCGATAATACAGGGTGCATAATCTGATTTTATTTTCTAAGATTTTTGAAAATATTTTGTACGCCATACAAAGCAGTGATATGCCTCTATAGTTTTTGCACTGCTGCTTGTCACCTTTTCTGGGGATATGGAATATACTTGATTGGCTCAACTCATTCGGAATGTGTTTTTAATTGCCAAATGTGCTGACTGACTTTATGGATAGCTTTCTGAACCTTTAGCTAGCCTCTCATAATTGCCAGAACGCCTCAGTCAATATCTCCAAGTGTTTCTTGAAGTCCTATCTCTCGATAAAAAATTGACCCTGTACGCCTCTACAGGCACCTGCGTTGTTTCTAAGTTCTGCCCTAATTTTATCAGCTCAGCTAACGCTTTGAAAAATGGCATGAGGCTTCCGCGCTGGATTTCCCACTTCTTCAACTCCAATAAAGGTGTTCACCTTCGTCGAAACAGTCTTTCCATTTCGGCCACATACATGCCCATCAACTCCTCTGGACCTTTGGTGCGCCTCTCGACCTCTTCCAGCAAACTTTTGCTGTGGGTTGGAGGCAGGGACTCGATACGCAGCTCCATCACTAGCTCTGTCCATGAGTTCACTGTGGTGCGGTTTGCACGGAACCACACCAATGCTCGTTCCTCGAACAATCCGACAGTTGATTGTTAAAGTCGCATTGTGGATACACCTCTCTTTTGTCTTAACTTCTCTACCTCCTCCAGAAACACATTCGGGGATCCCGAGTCACTGCTGAGTTTTAATCCCCACTTATGGATATCCTGTGCCTTCGGAATTGGAGAAATCTGTTGACTTACTCATTGAAGTTGATATCCTTCACTAGAACTTGAAGATCTAACTATTCCTCGATAAATTTGTTCATTCCACTCCTCCGGCAAGGCCTCAGCATCTTTCCACGCCAGCATCTAGACCTTGTTGTGTGATACAGCAGAATTCTTGCCTTCCTCAACATTCTTGCCATCAGGCTCCCCCTCTTCCCAAAGTGCGTTATCCAATCTACTCACTGCGAAGTTTCTTTTTGCCCTAACCAGCAAGAACTCCGAAGACTGTGCATTCCCTAAGAAATTGTATATCAACAACTTTATCTCCTGCTACTTCTCCCTCACTGCCTCAGATATTCTTTGTGATTGAACGGGTAGCTTTTCGAAACTAACTGCGATGTATTCATCATTGATTCACCACAAACGGTATCTTGGAGGGTTTTTCTCCTTGCATCAACCGATCTTGTTTTCAATTCTCGAATCTCAAGCTGATAAGTCAGCTCCTCTTTGTTTAGTCGCTTCGCATAATATTTTTTTGTATTCGCCATCATGAAAATTACTGCGAAGATCTTACTTTAAATATTTAAATACATAACTAACTCCTAAAAATATGAAAAACCAAAATTTCATTTCTAAATTCAAACACAAAACCTTAAACTCAATTTATTTTTTTACGAATTCACTCATAAACAAAATTCACTCAATAAACAAAACTAAAATGTACCCCACTTTTTTTACTATGTCACAGTAAAACACTGTTTGACATCCACCCTTCACCAAATTGGTGTAATTTTTTCACTACAACACTCCCACAGAAAAGCAAACTTTTAAAATTACAAACTTCCGCAAATTTTGCATATCTTACACTCGTCACACTCACTTTTCAATTTCTGCACTTTTTACTTTAACTCCGATGTGCAATCCTAACGAGGATTGTGACGAACTCTTCTACTCCTCCTACATGAGCGGGTAAGCTCGTCCAGAGATGGGTGCAGGTGCCACTCGCGTTGCCTACAGACCTCGCTTGAACTACGAAGCAAGAACGCGGCTTGCCAGAACTCAAGCAAATTATTTACTGGTCAATTATTCGCTGCTTCGGCCTTTCTACTCTCGAAAGGGTGAATTCACTACCTTTCCCAAATACAAGTGAAATATCTATGAGTAAGCTCCACAAAGGAACCAAAAAGATTTATCTCCGCTTAGAGCTATAGACACGTGGAACCACCAAACCAAGATTCAGAATTTATTAAAGCAAGGCAATCACTTTTCGAAGAACTCAATACACAATATATACACTTCACTTTGGTTTATGCGAGATAGTCAATACAAATTTACAATTCAATAAGATAAACTTACGGACGGACTATAAGCCCGTTCAGTTATGATACGTGTTGGTTTGAAATCAGAACGGATCGCAACTGGGTGAACAAATGCACGGCTGAAGTAAAGAGAAAACAAGATAAACTTAAATCCACCTACAAGAAAGGGGGCCCCTCAGACGTTACCGGCGCCGGGTATTGTCCACTTTGCCATCAAATTGATTTGCCGGTCAAGAATCATGCTCAGAAACTCCTTCGGCTGCACCCTCACTTGCCAAATGTACTAAAAGCTCCTTCAATCTATTTCGCCAGACGTCAACTTTTCTGGCTCCACTTCTCCTTCCTCCACTATCAATAAAAAGAAAAACTGGCAGGTATATCTGAATTATATCAACCTCCTGGTTAGATCCTTGAGTCGCTCCACACGTAAAATAGCCTCGTAACCATCATTCCATTGCGCGTCGCATCCACCGGGAATGACATTTGCGATCGTTCCCAGAGGAATCGAACTTTTTGTTCCATCGTATATTGTGCGCGTGTAACCATCAGTGGTTGTTAAATTTAGCTATGGCACAAACAAATTCGTGGTACCTCTGTTTGATGCATTTACACGCAGTTATTGTACTTTCGTATACTTCTCGTTTCTCTTTTGGTACGCGATGAATATCAAGTGCGGTGGTTGATAGTAGTTCAACAAGGGCATAACAATAAATAAATAAATTTCAATAAATCACTTGTGAGGCGTGCTGTGTGGCACCGTCTTGTTGAAACCACATATCATTGATGTCAAGTTCATCCAATACTGCAAATCACTCCTCCGGCATGAAAACTGCACCAAATAGTAAATTTTCCAAATCTAATAGTCCCTCAAGAAGCACATGTAGGTTTGTTGCTGATCAATAATGCATATTTTGCTTATTAACAAAGTCATTAGCCAGAAATGAGTTTCATCGCTGAAGGTGATTTTTCGATAATAGTAATTAATAGTATTTTTTAATAGTTTTTAAACATTGCTGGCTCGTGAATTTTACCATGATGAAAATATTGGCTTTAGCTAACGTTTTCCCATGGACAATTCATTAAAAAAGTTTAAGAATTCGTTCATATGAAGATACGCAATTGTTATGTCCCTAATGCAAGATCCTCTATTTACCCCCGTCGGCCGTCATCGCGAAGTGACTTAAAACGTTTATATTTATTCCTTCGGGGGTTGCTTATTGTCACCGCGAGTCTCAAACAATAATCCACGGATTATGTCGAGTTTTTGGATCGTGTGTGTGTGAGTAAATTACAAGAAGTGCAACTGCAGTGGGGAAGTGTTCAATGGATTTCTGAGAGGCATCAGAAATGGAAATTAGTCATCCTTCCATAACCTTGTGGAATACTCGATATTTGCTGATCGAAAAAATGTTTTCTCGCGTCATTCGATGTCTTTAGCGGGTTGGAAACAAACTCGACTTTCCTCGGCTTACCATAAATGTTCATTTTCTGACTTAACGGAGTCTATTCTTTTTATAACGGAACGCGAGGACCTAATCGAAGCTGTTGCGGATGCATTCATTAAAATGTTAACGGTCAGTCATGCTGTAGACTTAAACTTCATTATCAAATCTTTTATGAATTACCTCGCAATGAATGTTGGTTGTCCAGGATACCGCGATTCTCAAAGAATATTTAAAATAGTTTTGCAAGCTTACCTTTACGACTTCTATAGGTGCACCATTCGAAATATGATAGCGTCCCCGAATGATTGTCAAAATCAAAGAAAAAATGGAAAAATTTAAATCCAATGGCGTTCTACAAGGGTCCAGCCCGTACAGCTCAAGCAATAGTACTGACGATCATGCAGGACTAAATCACGCGTCTAGTCCTCCATACACAAACATTCAGTACAAAATCATCTCACGGGTGTTGAACTGTTCATATAATACTTGCAAGATGGATTCCACCCATGAAAATCCGGTCGACAAAGCAATTAAATTGCTATTTCGAATGTATTTGGGACTCCTGAAGCAGTACTCGAGCGTCCAGCTAACTACAAGTCCTTATTTTACCAAACTCGGATGATTATCGTCTGGCATTTATAGAATACCTTTTCCATAATAAAGATGTAATTAAAACGACACACTTCCAGCAAAGTTCTGGCCCACTGTTGGAACCAACATTTCAAATGAACCTTAAACCAGTCCTTACTGATAACAGTTCTTTATATCACGAACAGAATAATATTTCTGAAGATGAATATTGAGATAAAAATCAGTTTTATCGTCCTATCGTGTTTTTTGAGCGACGTGAAAATTTCCTCAACAAAATGCCTCCTTTTTCCTCTAAATCTTGTAATGATTTTCACCTTTTTATGTTCGAACGCGGAACCGACCTCTCATCGGTTCTAGACGTTAAGTCCGAGTAGTGCCAACGGATGGTACCAACAGGTCAACCAATCCGTGCACCGTAACCCATTCACGCGGTGGCTGCTTGTCGGCTAGCTAGTTCGGAGAGGATTTCGGTCGCGGGTCTCCGAATGGGCTACGCTCATTTACATAATTCAGCCACCTATACACGCCCGTTTTCAAAACGCGTTACAAAACAAAACCATACGGAGAAGAAACCTACTTTACGTTACTCCGTATTTCTTCCTATAACCAGTCACAGAACAAACGCTAATTTTTATTTCGCGTTCCTGAATTTCCGACGCGGTACCGAAAAGTATGCTACTCTAAATTAACCCGACGAAAACTACTCTAATAAAATGACAAAACAACAAAGGTACCGCGTACCGCGCGCGACGCGAAACCGACCTCAGCGGATTTGTCGAAACCCTACCCTCGCGACGGCATACCTACCCTGCACTCACTTTCCCGCTGAAACAAAAGAACCACTGAAAAGGAAAGTCGTAATTAGTTAGCAATTCATGATTTTATTCATTTTTATGCTCTATCTTATGAATCAGTACAACTAACAATAATAATTACAACCCAGATTTTAAAAAACATTTGATGCCTTTTCGCTAACGAATAAAATAAAGTCTTGATAGAAAAAAACGGAAATAATAATTGGAATTGTAAGGCAATTACAGTCAACAATCCTTATATTGAACGGGGAAGAAAAGAAACATTTCTTTATCTATGCTTCATTGGTTTTTGTTGTCTTAATGCTTAATAAATAATTGTATTATAATTATATAGATTTTATTAATGCAGATTTCTATTTTTCTGTTTATCTCTTTATTTAATTTTACGCAGAAACTACGTGAATCTTTTTATATATTTACTCTCAAGTACCATCCCTTTTTTTTTTTATTTCTCCTGAAGTTATTTTTTTTCTCTTTCAAGTGGTTACTTCTTCATGCTTTATTCTTTTTCTTCGGTTCCTTTCGTATGACAACTTTATGGCTTTGATTTCATTCATTTCTCTAACTTTTTTTTTTACGCAGTCACTTAAGTGCTAATGTTTATGTAAATAGCCCCATTTGTATGAACAAAACATAGTGTTTGCCACCTTTGTTTTCTCTGCGTTTCCTCACCAATCATAAGATATAAAAAAATTATAGATGCATTAAATATTCCGCACACGGGATGTAAATAATAGTCATAAAATGATATAAACGACAACCTACGTTAAGGTCAAATGCTTACGATCATTATTTGAAGAATCCTAAAATGTTAAAGTATCTATAGTCTATATATGCATTGCCTGCTTTCTCTTTCTTTTTACAACATTAAAAAAATTGTGTAAACATTATCTAGCCATCGGAAGAGGTGATCACCTAAAATCAATAACCTACTGAGTTGAATGTGAAAGGGGCTAATTAAACTAAAATGAAGCTAATTTTGCTATCAAATTCAATGAAGATGAGGCTCGATCTCACTGGAAAGAACTAACCAAATTTCAAAATATTCAATTTAAGCTTGTTTTGCGGCCAGCGGTGACTTATGTCTATAGGTGAGTTCTTGAAACTTACAGGATTGAAATAGAAAGAATAATACAAAAGCATATGACAGTCACCCAATGCCGGTTGATGCGATGGATCTTGAATAGCGTTCTCATCTCATAAGGCGGAATATGTTAACGAAACACTGCCTTCACGACGAAAGCAGTTAAGATTGTAATTAATCAAAAGCAAGAGATTCCGACCTTGATTCCGGTGGAATAACTGAATTATATAGGTTGCAGATCAAAGCACTCGATACCAAAATTACACAATTCAGGCGAACATTAATACAAAAGGACATACTTGTGCTTGATTTTCATCAGTCGCCGAATGATTCAGGAGTAGGCTTGATAGTAAACATATAAATTTTCAAAATGATATTATCTCTGGAAATCGTCTAACTTGTAATGAAAAACTTGAAACAATTTTCTGAATCAGCTAAAACTCATATCAAATCATTGCTAAAATAAAGTAATATGCAATGTTTAACTTTGTAAAAGAGCGAGTGGAATGTAAGCAGTCAGTCAAAATGCTGAACTTTCGAAAACTCATCAGGTCCGAATTTTTTTCAATCAAGTAATTAACAGACTTTTTGTATTCCTCTAGCGATTCCCTTGTTACCGCACTGCGCGTAGAATTTCAATCCCAATTTGTACATCATTTAAAAACAGAATCTCACAAACATAAATCAGTCATACATCCATCATTTATAGATATGTGTATAGGGAGACCGAAGGAAGGCGAGTTGATTGCACTGTTTATGATACGAAGCGGTACTGGTTTGTTTGTGTTCTGATATCTATATGCCTTCTGTGTGTATATTCATGTTTAATTGCCAGCTAATAAAGCTGTTGGGTTGGCCTTCGTCTCGATAATTTGCTCTTTGTCAGGCGCGAGCTCGATAAAACGATTGCATTAACGATGACGACGTGGCTGCACCGAACGCAGACTAGCCACATGTGGGCTCACATGTGCATTATGACGAAGATTTGTACATGCAATTGACAAGGCCACTGACCTTAACAACTATAAACACTGATAAACGAGATGCACACATTCAATTGATCGCTAGAACGACATCCTGCAGGGTCAAAGACTCTACTAATTTGCATACAATCAGCCACTTCATTCCACAGTTTCCATTTCAACTCGCGTGAGTTATAGGACTTTAGGTAAGGATCCCACAATGGGCGCCGTTTCTTAATCTCTTCGAGTAACTTCTCCTCGTCTATTCTCATAATATTGACCACAAAAACGCGAATTAGGACTGAACTTTGAAAATATGCCGGTTAAATGTTTACAAAAGGGTCTGTTTACACTCCACAAAAATAGACAAAGCCGCCAACCAAAATCGAATACCGCGCGTCGTTTTTGAGTTCCAATTTCAGCGTATACATTCGTGACAGCTTCCAAGCAAACTCTCTCAAATTCTTATTTAACTAATATTTCACTTAGCTTTTTTCCTGTTTTCCGAGCAAGCGTTATGAATGTGTGGGATGACAACATCTCTAGCAATGCAGGTTCCGATCCGGCTGTCCAATTCGAGAAACTCCGCTGTCAAGTCCTTTAGAATGGCTGCAGAATGTACAGCAGCAGTTGCACCACCACATCCGAGTCTCGTTGTACGCGAGTACTGATGCCTAAATCCTTTTGCCACGTGGAATTGAAGCCCCGCACAAGCCGCACTGGATACCGCTTTCCTTTCTTTTTCCTAATAAGAAAATTATTACTCAACAAATGAAAAACAATTCAATTACTCTTTACCCACTGTTAGTTCATATTTTCGTCCTTTTAGTATATTACGATTGTGGGGGGATAACGAAAAATACAGTATTTTAGCTGTTTATCATTTGCAATTAACGTTATCTTAGTCTTTTGTTTTTTCCCGCGTTTTTTCTCCCTCGTTGCGTCGGACTGTCAATCTCACAACCTCCGACAAAACAGATGTGGACTGGGAGTCGTCGCAACTGACGCGGAATGGAACGCCACATGGCGGCAATGGGCATTTTTATTGGTCGCCAGTGGCATAGTGTTTTGATGGCAACTGTGGGGGGGGCATTACCAGATTGATATGCCTCGAAGTGTATCGGTGTTTAATTAATATTATGTTTCAAATATTTATCTCCACAGATCTAAATATTTAAAAAAAAAATATTTTCTGCGCAACTATATCCGCACGAAAGAGGAAGTCCGCTTGCACTTCGAAGTCATACCCATCTGGCCGGGGGCAAGGGTTCGGGATCGGAATCACTTCGATTCCCGGGCGTAGGCGTCACATTACACATTCCCCCCCCCCCCCCCCCCCCCAAAATCGAAGTAATTATGATCCCACCTCCTATGTAAAAGGTCTTGGTTAGGGCCGTGGCGGGTCGAAGGTCGATTTCGAGGAATAGGCTCCAACCATTTTCGTGCAGACTCGATAGTGGCTATACAGTAGGGAGTTAGGTGTTATTCGCGGTCTTCGTCCAGGCAGAGATTTAGGTAAGCCAAGGTTTTTCGTGTGAAATAGTTGTACTTCATCGTCTAAGGTCTTTTGCGTGGTAAATTTCCAGGGTTTTACCAGCCATGTCCGCGATGAGGTATCGTGTGGGGCTTATGGCTTATTACTTGTAGGACTCGACACTTCACGAATTTCTTGTCTAGTTTGGCATTGTAATGTCGGGTGGCATCGCTCTGCCGGAAGTTTCGATGATATATTTCGTCGCCTGCCTTAAAGCCAGAAGGATGAGATCGCAAGTTGTACCGCTCCTCTCCCATCCGTCTACTTTCTTCAATCTTCTCCCGCAGTTGATCTCGCAGAAGTTGGAGCTTTTCGTGCGGTTCCAGAACCACGATTGGGTCCTCTAGCGATTTCAGCTGCCGCAATAGCCGGTAAGCGCTTCCGTGACAGATCATGTACTGGCCGAACAATGCGAAATACGGCGAAATGCCGGTAGTGGCGTGGTACGACGAGCGCAGAGCACTAGTGATGGCGGACAACTTGCGATCCCAGTCCTTCTAATTCGGGTGGACATAGGCGCGAATGGCCGCTATGAGCGTACGGTTCAGTCGTTCGGATGCGTTGGCTTGTGGTGAATAGACGGCGGTTCGTTGGTGGATGATGCCGTATTTGGACATTAGGTCTCGGAACTTGCTGGAGGTGAACTGGAGACCGTTATCGGAGACAAGTTTCTCCGGAACTCCAAACATGTGAAAGACTCGGTTCTCCAAGAAGCTGAGTATAGGTCCAGTGTGCATGTTACGTAGTGGTTCTATGATAGGGAATTTAGAGAGCTGGTCCAGGACCACGACAGCTCCCGTGTGACCAGAAAACAGATCGAGGGTAAGGACCGATAAGATCAATGTACAAGCGCTGGAACACGCGTTCGGGGACCTCAACCTTACCCATGGGAGGCCGAAGAATGGTGTTGGGCGCTTTAGTGCACTTGCATAGCTCACAGGAGGCTACGTACGCTTTTATCTGTTGTGCCATCTTAGGCCAAAAGAAACAGGTTTTCAACCGCCTAAGTGTACGACCGTATCCGCCGTGCGCACTTGATGGGTGGTCATGAGCCCGTCTGATAAGATCAGTGGTTAATTCTTCGGGCACCCACAACTTCCACTGTTCTTCTTCTTGTATGGGGTCTCCGGATGCGTGTCCCATCCGCCTATAAATAAATCCATCTGTCAACCGCAGTTCAGGGAGCTGGGACAGTTGATTCTGGATAGTGTGAATCAGTTGGGTGTAGCTGGCTGACTTGAAGGCAGGATGGTCCAGATCGATCAATTGGGGGCTGTCGTCCTCCTGGACCAACTCGGCTCCTTCAGGAGCGAACATTCTGGATAAGGTGTTGGGGACTACATGCTAGCTTCCTTTTCGGTGGCGAATTGTGAAGTCCAATGCCTGTAGTTTAAGTGCCCACCTGGCCAATCTGCCGTTGAGATCAGTCTGGCTCATCAGCCATTTCAGAGAAGCGTGGTCCGTAACGATTTCAAAGGTGTGTCCCTCCACATAGGCTCGGAAGCGTTTCACTGCCAACACCGCAGCTAGACATTCCTGCTCGGAGACCGTGTAGTTTCGCTGGGCTGGGTTCAACTTGTGAGACATGAAAGCTATAGGTCTCTCCTCGCCGTCTTGTGCAACCTGGACTAAGACTGCTCCCACCCCATGTTGACTCGCTTCACAATGGATTGAGAACGGTTTGTCAAAGTCCGGGCTGTGCAGTACGGGGGCTGTAGTCAGACTCTTCTTTAGCTCTTCAAAGGCTCGCAAGCTGGGCTCTTCCCAGACGAATTTACGTCCCTTACGCAGCATGTCGGTCAAAGGAGTGGTAATGGTGGCATAGTCACGTACAAAACGCTGGTACCATCCGCATAAGCCTAAGAATCGGCGTAATTGCTTGGGGGTCTTGGGTAATGGAAAAACGTCAATCGCTTGAGTCTTGTCCGGATCGGTCTTGATATGGCCATGCCCAATGATGTGACCTAAATACTTCACCTTCGTCATCACGAACTGACTCTTCCGTATGTTGATGGTTCATCTTGCCCTCCGGATGTGTAGAGCCACCTCCCGAAGTAGGTCGATGTGTTCGTCAAAGGTCTCGGTTATAAGCAACAGATCGTCCAAGTAAACGAAAACTTGGTGCCGCAAATGAGGTGGTATCACCTTATCCATAAGGCGCGTCATTGTTTGGGGGGCATTGCACAATCCGAATGGCATGGTCACGAATTGATACAGGGGCCGACCTGGGACTGTGAAGGCTGTTTTCTCCTCTGAACCAGGGTCTAAAGGAATTTGCCAGAAGGCGTCCTTGAGGTCTAAGATCGTGATGAAATGGGCTTTAGGCAACCGACTCAAAATGCCTTCAATCAACGGTAGAGGGTATGCGTCCTTGACAGTGACGGCGTTGAAGCGTCTGGCATCTAAGCATAACCGGACCTTGTTCGGCTTGACAACTAAGGTGACTGGGGAAGCCCACGAGCTCTGTGATTCTTCGATTACGCCTAATGCTAGCATTCGATCCACTTCGGCATATAACGACTTTTCCTTCGCCGGAGATATGGCAAAATGTCTCTGTTTTATGGGGTTAGCATCCCCCACATCTATAGTGTGGAACACCAGGGCAGTCCGCCCGGGACCTTCCTTCTCATGCGATGGAAAAGCCGATATAGCCGAGTCAAGACGCAGTTGCTGACTTACATCCAGTGTATGTCGTAATAAGGGAGTGGGTTGAGATTGGTCAGGAGCTGTGGTGACGGACTCCAGGGTCGTACCGGAAAATAGTGCCGGGGCCAAGTTAAATTTTCGAACGAAATCCACTCCTAGATAAAGATTCTGGGTTAATTGAGGTATGATGAAAAATTCCAGAGGTTTAGTTACTCCTTTAAAGGTGACATCCGTCATAATTTTTCCCACTACAGAGTGACGAGTTCCGTCCGCCGTGCTTAACCAGGAGGTGAAATGACGGATTTGGTCCGCGTGCATTGCCAGTACCTCCCCTGCAAAATCGGCGGATATGCAATTCACGCTGGCTCCCGTATCGACTAAGCCTGACACTCGTTTTTGCAGGAGGTGTACTGACGCATATGGCCGAACGTCATCCCTCAATAGTTCGTCTAAGTGTATGTCCTTCAGCACCTTCCTCAACTGCCTGACTTTTCTCCAGAAGCTCCGCATCCGACGCGTGGCTTGCTTTCTTCGTGGTGGGACAGTTGTAGCCAACTCCTCATGGAAGATGCGCTGTCGAGTAGCCAAATAATTCCGCAGCCTGACGTGGAAAGGTTGGACATGCCAAGGAACTTTCGCCTCGCTATCATTTCCCTGCGCGTTGGCCTCGGCGAAGGATGGCGTCGGTTGTGGAACTTCGGGAGAACTGTGTTTAGCGGTGCGAGTCAGCAGAATTGGAGTCATGTCGGGAGCTGGGTCATAGCTAGTGATGGGGTCAGGATTGGTTCGTCCGGGGTTTAGGAGTGCCGACGGGTGGTCGCGGCACTCGGTGGCAAGTTTTTTCGCATTTTGCAATTTGCACAGTCAGGTGCGTATGTGCCGGCCTTCCCGCAACGGTAACAGAAAAGCGTCGGCTCCGCTGGACATACATAGAACCGATGCCCCGTTTGTCGGCAGTTCCAACAGACCGTCGGGCTAGTAATTGCTTCTAGGGAGGGTCGATCAATCAATGCTGGGTCCTCAAGCTCCTGTGGTGCTCCGCTCCTCGGTACTGGTACTGGATCAGCAAGTAGGTGGTCCGCTGCTATCAACTCCGCGGTATGATGATTTCGGGGATTTGGTCCCGTTATGCGAGGTTGTGGACGGAAGGTGCCTCGCCGCTCATCCAATTGTTCTTGCCTACGGGCATGGAGGCGCAATCCTTGTATGGGGTTGATGGGAAAATGCAGAAGGCTGTTCTGAAGATCCCAACGCATATTCTCTCTGATAATTTCTACCAGTTCGTCCTCGGGCATGGTTGTTCACAAGCGAGTGCTCAATCTCACTATACTTGTGTAGTACTGGTCGAACGGTTCGTGAGCGCCTTGTTTCCGTTCCTTTAATTGTTCTCTTAGTTCTCTCTCAGTGAAGCCATCCTCAAATCGATTGCGGAAGGCTGCACTGAAAGAGTTCCAAGTGGGACGTGGCGTTGATTCCTTAAAACTCCAGTACCAGTCGGCAGCGTCACCGCTGAACAAAAGATGTGCATGCCGGAGGAAGGCCGAGGAATCACCTCCCAGGGTGCTGGATACTAACGCCTGAATCCTGGAAAAGGAACCGGTCCGCCGATACCATATCGTTGAAACCCGTAAAGTTCAGGCGCCAACTCTCCATGATACGAGGCGTCGGGTCTCGAAAAGGTGTCAATGCGTTCCCGGGGGGGAATCGCATCCTCGATTGACCTGTTGTACGAAACTGCCTCGGGCACTGGAGGTACCAACGGAGGTGTGGTGCTGTGTCGTGGTCTATATTCGGGAGCTCTGGGATCCATTCCCGAGTTCCTTGGAGGTGGGGCCCATTGCTCGGATGGTCGAGAGTGGGGCATAGCCAAACTGGGATTGGGCTCCCAGCCAAGCGGAGTTCTCACGCGGCTGGGTGGTTGGCTCATAGGGAGATTCTGGAGCTTTCCCTCCAGGTTGCCAATCCTCTCCGACATATCTCGCATCAACGCCACGAGGGTGTCAATGGAGTGGGCGGAAGGCATGGGGGTCACCTCGGACACGACAACTGCGGCCGGAACTTCACCGCCTACGGCTCCTTGAAGGTCTAACAGTGGTTGGGACGGTTCGGCCTCTGGAACTCCTTTCACCACTGCTCCACGCGTTGGGAGGGGCGTTCCGAGGGGGACGTCTAGGGCGGTCCGCTCGATGGGTCGCCGACATAGTGGGCAAAGCTCTGACGTGAGGAGGAGCTGTTGGACACAGGCACGATGGAAAAGGTGTCCACAATCCAATCGCACGCTGTGTACGCCCTCCACTACGTCTTCGAAGCAGATCCCGCAGTTAGCTGGTTGGACCGTTTTGGATCTGGTGCAACGCTGATCTGGGGTCAGTTTTGTCGCCATTGTCGTGTGGGTTTAATGTGGTGCTAATATGACTGGAAAAATTA
Source organism: Odontomyia ornata (assembly GCA_963969285.1). Classification (NCBI taxonomy): domain Eukaryota; kingdom Metazoa; phylum Arthropoda; class Insecta; order Diptera; family Stratiomyidae; genus Odontomyia; species Odontomyia ornata. The sequence continues at coordinate 57,422,986 of OZ017743.1, read as the reverse complement.
AAATATATAAAATATGATAACTCCTAAAACCTTAATATATAAATGCAAAAGCTTAACACTAGATTCGTGGCCGATAGTGGCGAGCTATTTATAGAAAATAGAAAAAAAAATTCTTTGAATACACACTTTCCTTTCCAGTGGTCGACTCCTCCAACGGGAAATGAGAGTGCGTGGTAATCTGCCGAAGAAAGGGGGCTTTAGGTCGATCTACAAAATTTATCCCCTAAACCCACGTACATTACAAAAACCGTCTCTAAACTACGTTAAATGACTCGACGAGACAAGTGGTAGAGCTACCGTAGCGATTTTGTACGCGGTCAAAATTTCCCGACGCGTGGAAGCATTCCGGGCTCCGCAACTCCAGCATACGCCACCGAACGTTGAACCGATACCGCTCGTCTATCACGCATACGAAATAAGTAGAATCCTTCCGCAACATAAAGGCAAGGTAGCCTTCTATTTTCTTGAGAGTCCATGCTGATAGGTAAACCCATCAGGCTGGCAGTTCCGTCAAGAAAATAGAAGGTCCTTACAGGGGTTAGCCTGGGACAACACATCGGAAGGATTCTGTCGCGAAAACAAAATCAAACAAAGGAGAGCGGAAGCTACAACTCACGTGAAGCGACTGCTAGAGTGTATCACACAACTCCACTGCTCCTGATAGTGGGACTCGAGTACCAGAGTACCTTACATCCTCCGTAAAGGACCAACTCGTCAGAAGACGCGAATTTCTTTCCCCCTTAGGATGTTTTAGGCCCCACGTTGGACGCCATTTGTAATGATTTTCACCTTTTACTGTTCGAACGCGGAACCGACCTCTCATCGGTTCTAGACGTTAAGTCCGAGTAGCGCCAACGGATGGTACCAACAGGTCAACCAATCCGTGCACCAGGTGGCTGAATTATGTAAATGAGCGTAACCCATTCGGAGACCCGCGACCGAAATCCTCTCCGAACTAGCTGGCCGACAAGCAGCCACCGCGTGAATGGGTTACGGTGCACGGATTGGTTGACCTGTTGGTACCATCCGTTGGCACTACTCAGACTTAACGTCTAGAACCGATGAGAGGTCGGTTCCGCGTTCGAACCTAAAAAGGAGAAAATCATTACAATCTGTCGTCAATAGTGCCCGACTATCAAGCAAATGGGATGACATCAGTTTAGTTGTAATCAAACTTCAGGTAAACCTTTTACATAATGTTTCTATAGCTAAGTGAAAGCTTTCAATTTATGCATGGTCGTTGATGAATAGTGGTAATTTAGATGGTTGTCTGATCGAAGACGGAATAGCATTCATGAACTCACATCCACATATAGTTGGAGTAGATAGTCTTATTACGATACTATTACCCGTATACGGAGGAACAGAATTTTTAATCACTACAAATCCCTCAATTGTGTTGGATTATGCCAAGGTAAAATTGATTTGATATCAACTAGATATTTATATCTGTATGTGCATATATATATATATATATATATATATATATATATATATATATATATATATATATATATATATATATATATATATATATATATATATATATATATATATATATATATATATATATATATATATATGTGCATATATCTGTATATATATATATATATATATATATATATATATATATATATATATATATATCTATATATATATATATATATATATATATATATATATATATATATATATATATATATATATATATATATATATATGTTTATATTTATATATATATATATATATATATATATATATATATATCTATATATATGTTTATATTTATATATATATATATATATATATATATATATATATATATAAATGTTTATGTATATATATATATATATAAATATATAAATATATATGTATATGTATATATATGTATATATATATATGTATGTATATATATATATATATATATATATATATATATATATATATATATATATATATACACATACGCTCACTGTATATATACATATAAATATGTATATATATATATATATATATATATATATATATATATATATATATATAGTCTTCCACAAAAGTCAAGGTACAGAGAATCGGTAACTGAAAATTGTATTACTGAATCAATATTTTTATTTGAAAACCAAAAGTTATGAAATGGTAATAATACGAGTTCTGTTGAATTTAAGTTTTCATAAATTTAAAGGGATTTGGCAATAATGATCATTGGAGACAATAATTTTTTGTTGGCAATGTCTCTTTTCTACTCCACAAAAGTCTTGGTACAGTTGCAGAAAATGCCCTGTTATTTGTAAAAAGGGGAATCCCCCAAGTTCATATTATCAGAGTGAGTTAACAACCGTAGGCCGCTGTCTTTAATATCGCATCCGTATTCGTGGTGTATATTTTATTTAATAAAATTTTTAAAAAATAAGTCGAAAGGAGTTGAGTATTAAGGAGCGTGAAATAATTATTAATCTGCATTCAAACCAGAGCAAATCATATTCTGAAATAGCTGAACTAGTGTTGCGAAGTCGGTCAACCATTCAAAAAGTGATAAATCGATTTAAGAAGGAAAATAGAGTGGGAAATGTGCCCCGAACAGGTCGTCCATCTAAACTAAGTGCAAAGGACAAGAGAAAAATTTCGCGAATGGTAAAACAAGATCCATTTCCAAGCTGTAGAAAAATCTGCGATGTTCTTGGAATTAATGATAAGAAGGAGGTTAACGCAGAAACTGTGCGTAGAGCTGTCGTAGAAGCTGGATTTTCATCTCGTACGCCTAGAAGAAAACCTCTTGTAAGTTCCATAAACAAACAAAAAAGAATAACATTTGCAAAAGCATATATTGACAAACCAATAACGTTTTGGGATAATGTTTTATTTTCGGATGAGTCTAAATTTTGTATATTTGGTGTAAATGTGCATAAGAGGGTCTGGCGAAAAGTAGGAGAAGCATTTAATCCCAAGAACACTTTTAAAACAGTAAAACATGGAGGCGGTGGTGTTATGGTTTGGGGTTGCATGGCTACTGCTGGAGTTGGAAACCTGACATTCATCGAAAATACTATGGATCAGAACTCTTATTTAGAGATTCTACGAAACAACATGAAACAAAGTGCAGCCAAATTAGGTATGCGAGAAGATTTCTTGTTTCAACAGGACAATGACCCTAAGCACACTGCGCATAAAGTTGGAATGTGGCTATTGTACAATACTCGCATGCTTGCTACACCGCCTCAAAGCCCTGATTTGAACCCTATAGAGCATCTTTGGAATGAGCTTGAGACAAAAATCCGAAAAAGAGTGATATCAAGCAAGGCGCAGCTTAAGGATGTTATATTGGAGGAGTGGGCCAGAATCAGCAGCGAATTTACTAAAAAATTGGTATATTCTATGCCTAAAAGACTGAAGTCAGTAGTTCAGATGAAAGGATATCCGACAAAATATTAAGAAAAGTATAATTCAAATAACTATAAAAGACTATAATTACAATTTGTATCATTTTTCTTTAGGTGTACCATGACTTTTGTGGACTTCATTCATTGACTTTCCAACACATTAATACGACAGAATTTTCGTTTTGTTTTACATGAATTTAAACTGTAATGATTATAGTTGAATAATACCAAAAAAATTTTATCACTATAGGTTTTTTAAATAAAAATATCAAACAATTTTCATGATATTTATCACTGTACCTTGACTTTTGTGGAAGACTGTATATATATATACTAAAATAAGTAATTGTGCATTTTTGTGATTAATTGAATAAACTCTTTTAATTTACTTTAAAAGACATTGCATTTTCACTTCCCCGGAACATTAAAATTATTGGCCGCGAACCGAAAACACGCGACAGTGGTGTCGAGAAGTGAGATTAAAATTTTGGAAGTGAAAACGTTTAAACAATTTTAAAGTGCACAATTGTGAAAGTTAACGTGGCAATTCCTCTTCCCCCCTCCCCTCCCGCTAGGAAAGGGACTCCCCAGCTTGAAGGCGCCCCACGGCGTAACAAAATGAGACCTGGCCCGAAGTAATGTGTCAAACGGTTCCAGGCTAGGTTCTCAGATTGACAGGGGAGGTGTTTAGTGGGTAGTCCAAAGGTATCCTCCATGGGAGTCCCACACTGCCAGACTCGGCGGGCATAAATGCCTTCACCTCCCTACCACAAAAAAAAAAAAAAAAAAACGTGGAAAAATAGCCGAAACAATAAAAATGCCAGGAAATTTACATCTAAAAATTAATCAATTGAGCATATCGGAGCTCAAAGAGGAGTTGGAACAACGAAATCTGGCTACACAAGGTACAAAGGCTATACTGATTGCACGCTTGCGTGATGCGATCGAGTCGGAAGGCGTGAATCTGGATTCGGATGAGCTCTTAGCTGCAGAAAGAGGCGCAGAAGGTGGTGAAACCGAAACACCAAAACCAAAGGAACTAGAAAATGCGCTGATGCAAATGTTGTTGCTGATGCAGCAAGAGCAGCGACAACAGTCATCCAATTTAACTGCGAAGCTAAGTGAAACATCAGCGCAGCTAAATGAACAATCAGCGAAGCTAGACCAACAAGCAATCGAAATCAAGGCAGACATCGCACAGAAGCTGTAAAAACAGTCAACCGAAATAAAAGCGGAGCTCAGTAGTCTCAACAGCCAAATTAAATGCGTCGAGGAGAAGGTATACCAGGTCGCGGAGAGAATCAACCTTGAGATCAGCCAGGTCAACCATGAGATGGAAAACATGAAAAAGGACTTGGAAGCAGCGAAGGCAGTAGTCACCGCCTCACCAGCCCCAAATATACCCGCAGCACAAAGCTTATCTAGAAATGTGCAAGCACCAATATTCGATGGGCAAACGGTCTGGACTATTTACAAAACCCAGTTCGAAGCAGCCGCTCGCATAAATCACTGGAATGAGCAGCAACGAGCAACTGCATTGATTTTTGCTCTAAGAGGCCCAGCTGCCGAGCTGTTGCAGACGATCCCCGTTGAGTTGCACTCAAACCCGAATGCTATAATGAATGCGCTCGACATGCCTTATGGAGACGATCATCTGAAGCAGATTTATCGGTCACAGCTAAGGCATTGAATGCAGAAGTCTGGTGAAACCCTACAGCAGCTAGCCCAAGACATTGAGCGACTGGCACTTTTGGCTTATCCAGCCTACGACCCAGAACATCGAGATGATGCAGCGACAGAAGCATTCATCAGCGCACTAAAGGACCCGGAATCGCAACAAGCCGTGCGTTTAGCCCAAAAGCAAACGGTTAAGGACGCATCGGCTTATAGTCTGAACTTTGAGGCAGCGAAAAATGTGACTCGTACCACTGCCCGGGTTCGTGAGGTAGTGACAGACGAGTGCAGGTGGGAGCACGTGGAAATTGAGCGAGATCCGAATGTAAATGGTGCGCTTAGATGCTGGAATTGCGGAGAGAAGGGGCACCTGCAAAGAGACTGCAAGAAGCGAAGAAAACCGAGCTATTGTCCAGAGTGTGCAGCTAGGAGAAGATCCAGACCGAGTCAGGAGCCCAGAATGGAAGCCCTTCAAACAGAGGGGTCGGGAAGCATGTAAGAGCCAACTTCGTGGGGCAGAGGTTGGCTAGGAGGATCGACGTCCCCAGCACCACCATCATCGTGTCAAGACTACATCGTGGAGAAGCAGACTTATGCCTTCCGGGTCAAGTTGACGGAGAAAACTGCACCATAACAATCGACACTGGTGCAACCCGATCGATTATCAGACCAGACCTAGTTAGACAGCAACAACTTCACAAGGGCAGAATTTTCTCACTACGGACAGCTACGGGAGAAACTGCACCTGTTCATGGAGAGGTCAACCTCCAGATACAGTTGGGAGACCTTGTGTTCCGACATAATTTTCTGGTCGCGAACATTATGGATGACTGCATTCTCGGAATGGATTTTCTGCGACCACATGGAATCACGTTGGATTTGGGCAAACGTGTATTGAAATGGCAGAATGTCGAAGTACTGATGGAGGATCCCAGCGTCCAAATTCCCAAGATGAATGTAGTGGTATGTACTGACACTGATGTACCGAATTCTTCCGAAAGCATTGTATGGGCCAAACTTGATGGTGATTCTGGAGACCACCGATCTTATCTGATAGAGCCAACGAAGACGTCCGCATTGCGCAGTTTGATTGTAGGACGATGCCTTGTAAGATCTTTAAGGAACGGATATGTGCCGGTTAGAGTCCTTAACACCGCAGACTCAACCACGAGCATCAAAGCGGGAGAAGTCATCGGCAGCTGCCAGCCTGTTTCCACCATCACCTCTTTGGAAGCTACTCACGACCATCATTAGAAAAGGAGGCAAGACACAGACAAAGCCCGGGAATCCACGTTTGCAATATTGAAGCAGGTCAAATTGCCAGTGCAGCTATTCAAACGAGCCTCTGATCTGGTCACCAAGTACAGTGACATCTTCTCAACAAGCCCGGATGACCAAGGCCGAACGAGTATGGTAACTCACGTCATAGATAGACAGGGAGCCAAGCCGATTCGACAAGTACTGAGACGTCTCCCTATAGCCAAACAAGGAGAAGTGAGCGCACTGATCTCGGACATGGAAAAACAAGGCGTTATTGAACCTTCTGTCAGTCCATGGGCCGCGCCTGTAGTTCTAGTAAAGAAAAAGGATGGTAGCACTCGCTTTTGTGTCGACTATAGGCAGCTTAACGACGTTACTAAGAAAGATAGTTACCCACTCCCACGCATCGATGACATCATGGACACTTTAGCCGACGCAAAATGGTTTTCTACACTCGATCTCAAGAGTGGCTACTGGCAGGTAGAAATTGACAAGAAGGACCGTGAGAAGACCGCATTTTCAGTTGGGACCGGATTGTGGCAATTTGTGGTGATGCCGTTTGGGCTTTGCAATGCTCCAGCCACTTTCGAACGCTTGATGGAATATGTGCTACGTGGTCTAACCTGGAAAACCTGCTTGGTATACCTAGATGAGATCATCGTCATCGGTAGAACGTTCGAAGAGCATGTGCGGAACTTAGAATAGGTTTTCTCCCGATTGCGACTGGCAAATTTGAAACTTAGTCCCGACAAGTGTACTCTTTTCGCAGATTAAGTAACATACCTGGGACACGTCGTATCAGCAGAAGGGGTCAAAACAGACCCTGAGAAGATTGAAGCCGTGAAAAGCTGGCCAACACCAAACAACAAGCGCCAACTACGAAGTTTCCTGGGTCTGGCAACCTACTATCGAAGATTCGTCAAAGACTTTGCCAAAAAAGCTAAGTGTCTCCATCAGCTAACCGAGAAAAATCGTCCGTATGTCTGGAATGAACAATGCCAGACACCCTTTGAGACCCTGAAGAAAAGCTGTGTGAATCACCCGTGCTGGCGTATCCGAAACCCGGAACTATGTTTGTAGTTGACACCGATGCAAGCAACGGCGGTATTGGAGCTGTACTCTCCCAGCAGATCAATGGCGAAGAAAGAGTCCTCTCTTATTACAGTCGAGTTCTCTCAAAAAGTGAGAGGAATTACTGCGTGACCAGGAAGGAGCTATTGGCTATAATAGAGGCCACCAAGCAGTTCCACAAGTACCTATATGGCCAGTAATTTGTTCTTCGAACGGACCATGCATCGTTGAGATGGCTTTTTAACTTCAAAAACCCCGAGGGACAAGTTGCGAGATGGATCGAAAGATTGCAGTCATACGACTACGAAATTGTTCATCGGAAGGGCGGAGTTCATGGAAATGCTGACGCCCTACCCCGCCGTCTATGTCCAGCTAACTGCAAGCATTGCCGACGGATTGAGGAAAAGGAACCGCTCGTTGATCTGCGATTGATAACGGCGGGATTCGATGAAGATTGGTCATCGGAGGAGATTTGAAACGCCCAGTTAGCCGATGAAGACATCGGACCATTGCTCGTATGGAAGGAGACGACTGGACGACCTGAGTGGAAAGACGTTTCAATGCATGGCGCAACCCTGAAAAGCTATTGGGCACAATGGAACTCCCTTCAGGTGGAGGGTGGCGTACTCAAGCGGAAATGGGAAACGGCGGATGGTAGCTCCGATAGGATGCAAACTATAATTCCCAAAACCCGAATCCACGATGTGGTTAAGGAAATGCATGAAGGATTCTCGGGAGGCCACCTCGGTGTTAACAAGACCTTAGCGAAATTGCGGGAAAGGTTCTACTGGCTTCACGCTCGAGAAGACGTAGAGGACTGGTGTCGCAGATGCACAATTTGCGCTTCCGTCAAAGACCCAAAGCGACGACTGAGAGGACAAATGCAAACCTATAATATAGGCGTGCCATTCGAAAGGATTGCTGTTGACATCGCAGGACCCTTTCCTGAATCCGATTGGGGAAATCGATATACGCTGGTTGTAGCCGACTATTTCAGCAAGTGGCCCGAGTTCTACTCCATTCCCAACCAGGAAGCAACTACCGTAGCTGAACAGCTAGTGTTAAATTGGGTCAGTAGGTACGGCGTACCTTGCAAATTACATTCAGATCAAGGCCGAAACTTTGAGTCACTAGTTTTTGGCGAAATGTGTGAACTACTGGGAATACGGAAAACGAGGACAACACCGCTGCATCCCCAATCCGATGGAATGGTCGAACGGTTCAACGGCACGCTCAATAAACACCTTGCCAAGATGGTTGACGAGAACCAAAGGGACTGGGACCGACACATCCCACTATTTTTGATGGCGTACAGAGCTGCCGAACACGCATCCACGGGCCAAGCCCCAGCCAAAGTCCTTTTTGGAAAGACTTTTCGTCTGCCAGCCGATATAAAGTTCGGAACACCCCCTGAGAAACCCCAAACGATCTCGGAGTACGCGAATGATCTAAGACAACGGTTGAACCAGATACATCGGACAGTGCGAAATCACCTCGAATCGGCTAATGACCGCATGAAGACCAGGTATGATCTAAATTGGTGTGGCTATATAACCCGCAACGGCGAAAGGGTAGGTCTCCAAAGTTGCAACATAATTGGGAGGGACCCTACCGAGTTACAAAGCGAATCAACGACGTCGTCTACCGAATACAGGAACATCGTAAGCCGAGAGCTAAAATGAAAATCGTGCATCTGGACCGTCTTGCCCTATATTACACCCAGGGAGAATTGACTACAAATAGCGACACATCTTTTCGGGGCGAAAAGAACTGAGGTGGGGGCAGTGTTACATGTACAAATAATTCTGCGAGCTACTGTCGCAATTGTTTTCATAATCATTAAGAACGTCAACAAATGAATTTACTCGAAACCACGAGAACCCAACAAGCATGATCAACATCTGCAAGTGACGTCACTCCATTCATTAATTTGCTCGAATCTACCAGGTTCCTCTCGGTAGAACATTCGCCAATGTACGAGAAATGGGTGAATAGGTAGAGACCCTATATAAAGGCGAGCTGAATGAATGGGGGCATCATTCATTACAACCGCGATAGAAAACTGCGATATAGTGGAACGCGAAGTAAAGACGATTGATTGTTTGAGTGCGAAGTGATTTTAAGTGGACAGTTGAATGACAAATTTATAGACTTAGTGAAAATTAAAAATTGTGAAATACTAAAATAAGTAATTGTGCATTTTTGTGATCAATTGAATAAACTCTTTTAATTTAATTCTCTCGGTCCTTCTTGTCAATTTCTACCTGCCAGTAGCCACTCTTGAGATCGAGTGTAGAAAACCATTTTGCATCGGCTAAAGTGTCCATGATGTCATCGATGCGTGGGAGCGGGTAACTATCTTTCTTAGTGACGTCGTTAAGCTGCCTATAGTCGACACAAAAGCGAGTGCTACCATCCTTCTTCTTTACTAGAACTACAGGCGCGGCCCATGGACTGACAGAAGGTTCAATAACGCCTTGTTTTTCCATGTCCGAGATCAGTGCGCTCACTTCTCCTTGTTTGGCTATAGGGAGACGTCTCAGTGCTTGTCGAATCGGCTTGGCTCCCTGTCTATCTATGACGTGAGTTACCATACTCGTTCGGCCTTGGTCATCCGGGCTTGTTGAGAAGATGTCACTGTACTTGGTGACCAGATCAGAGGCTCGTTTGAATAGCTGCACTGGCAATTTGACCTGCTTCAATATTGCAGACGTGGATTCCCGGGCTTTGTCTGTGTCTTGCCTCCTTTTCCAATGATGGTCGTGAGTAGCTTCCAAAGAGGTGATGGTGGAAACAGGCTGGCAGCTGCCGATGACTTCTCCCGCTTTGATGCTCGTGGTTGAGTCTGCGGTGTTAAGGACTCTAACCGGCACATATCCGTTCCTTAAAGATCTTACAAGGCATCGTCCTACAATCAAACTGCGCAATGCGGACGTCTTCGTTGGCTCTATCAGATAAGATCGGTGGTCTCCAGAATCACCATCAAGTTTGGCCCATACAATGCTTTCGGAAGAATTCGGTACATCAGTGTCAGTACATACCACTACATTCATCTTGGGAATTTGGACGCTGGGATCCTCCATCAGTACTTCGACATTCTGCCATTTCAATACACGTTTGCCCAAATCCAACGTGATTCCATGTGGTCGCAGAAAATCCATTCCGAGAATGCAGTCATCCATAATGTTCGCGACCAGAAAATTATGTCGGAACACAAGGTCTCCCAACTGTATCTGGAGGTTGACCTCTCCATGAACAGGTGCAGTTTCTCCCGTAGCTGTCCGTAGTGAGAAAATTCTGCCCTTGTGAAGTTGTTGCTGTCTAACTAGGTCTGGTCGGATAATCGATCGGGTTGCACCAGTGTCGATTGTTATGGTGTTGAACAGAGTGCTGCGTCGACTGGAACCGGAACAGGCACATCTGACACAGAAGATGAAGGGTCAACTCCAAGTGGCGAAAATGCAGACAGATCATTGGCCTCAACGTTGGGTGGTAGCTCCGAAAGTATACCACAGCAAACGTCATCAAGTTTCCCGCAAGCGGCTTTCGATGGTCCCGGAAGTCTCTCAGATAGAAGTGACAAAAAACGTCGTAGTATAAGCGCAAAACATAATACTGAAAGCAAATCAGCAACATCATATTCCAAATTTTACACTAACACTAAAAAAGAAGAACTACTAAAGGTTATCAATGAAGCCAAAGCAAAATTGGAAAATGTTGGCTACAGATCGAATTTACGAGGCAGCCAAAGTATATCCGATCTTACTACACATACCACCGGCACTCCGGATGCCGTTTCTAGGATAAGTCGTATTAATAATCGTTCAGGGAATCCAAAAAGCTTATTGTCCGTGAATAATGATGATTCCCCTTTTAGGCGTGCTTGTTCGCTTAGTGATTTAAGTTTGGGAAAAGGTCCTGCTAAACCTACAGCAACAACAAGAAACAATGTTCCAGTTCGAACTCCCTCGAAAAGGACAACAAATTCAGGAGCGGAAAGTAGTAATGCGCTAGGATCTAGGAGCAATTCAGTTGGAGTGTTGAATCAAAGTGATTCGGAGACGGATATGTTGACTTCGCGTGGTGGAGTAATGAGACCTACACTTTCATCTCAAAATAGATCAGTTAATGCAGCAAACTCAAGACAATATGTGAATAAAAATATTGCCGCAACACCCAGTCTACGAAAAGGCCTTCAAAATTCCTACAGTAGTGTCAATTTATCAACTCAAGCACAAGATGATTCCAGTTCAGAGGAGGCTCAATCTGGTCCGCCGAGTGCTGTAAAACCTGTTGTCCCACCGCGTCTACGTAGCATGATGATTGACAAAAAATCTCATGTTGTCACTGGAAAAGCAAGAGAAAATACTGACAGTTTTGGGGATTTATCATCTAGTCCAGATTCCACATCACAACTTTGTTCAAATATCATAAGTATGTTGAACACTACAACCAATGCTGTATTGCAATTACATTCGAGGCTGAAATATAGTGAAGAAACATCAGGATCTCGAAATAATAATCTTACGTTAAAAGAATTGGAAAATGCTGTGATCATGACGCAAAATATGTTAACGAAAATTACAAATAAATCCCACTTCTGACACCACTGTCGCGTGTTTTCGGTTCGCGGCCAATAATTTTAATGTTCCGGGGAAGTGAAAACGCAATGTCTTTTAAATTACATTAAAAGAGTTTATTCAATTGATCACAAAAATGCACAATTACTTATTTTAGTATTTCACAATTTTTAATTTTCACTAAGTCTATAAATTTGTCATTCAACTGTCCACTTAATATCACTTCGCACTCAAACAATCAATCGTCTTTACTTCGCGTTCCACTATATCGCAGTTTTCTATCGAGGTTGTAATGAATGATGCCCCCATTCATTCAGTTGGCTTTTATATATGGTCTCTACCTATTCACCCATTTCTCGTACATTGGCGAATGTTCTACCGAGAGAAAGCTGATAGATTCGAGCAAATTAATGAATGGAGTGACGTCACTTGCAGATGTTGATCGAGGGTTCGAGTAAATTCATTTGTTGACGTTCTTAATGATTATGAAAACAATTGCGATTTAATTTAAAAGACATTGCGTTTTCACTTTCCCGAAACATTAAATTATTGGCCGCGAACCAAAAATACGCGACAGTGGTGTCAGAAGTGGGATATGTCGGTCCCAGTCCCTTTGGTTCTCGTCAACCATCTTGGCAAGGTGTTTATTGAGCGTGCCGTTGAACCGTTCGACCATTCCATCGGATTGGGGATGCAGCGGTGTTGTCCTCGTTTTCCGTATTCCGAGCAGCTCGCACATTTCGCCAAAAACTAGTGACTCAAAGTTTCGGCCTTGATCCGAATGTAGTTCGCCAGGTACGCCGTACCTACTGACCCAATTTAACACTAGCTGTTCGGCTACAGTAGTTGCTTCCTGGTTGGGAATGGGGTAGACCTCGGGCCACTTGCTGAAATAATCGGCTACGACCAGCGTGTATCGATTTCCCCATTCAGATTCAGGAAAGGGACCTTCGATGTCAACAGCAATCCTTTCAAACGGTACCCCCACGTTATAGGTTTGCATTTGTCCCCTCAGTCGTCGCTTTGGGTCTTTGACAGAAGCGCAAATTGTGCATCGGCGACACCAGTCCTCTACGTCTTCTCGAGCGTGGAGCCAGTAGAATCTTTCCCGCAATTTCGTTAAGGTCTTGTTAACACCAAGGTGGCCTCCCGAGGATCCTTCATGCATTTCCTTAACCTCATCGTGGATTCGGCTTTTGGGTAGTATCGTTTGCATCCTATAGGAGCTGCCATCCACCGTTTCCCATTTCCGCTTGAGTATGCCACCCTCTACCTTAAGGGAGTTCCATTGTGCCCAATAGCTTTTCAGGGTTGCGCCATGCGTTGAAACGTCTTTCCACTCAGGTCGCCCAGTCGTCTCCTTCCATACGAGCAATGGTCCGATGTCTTCAGCGGCTAGCTGGGCATTTCGAATCTCCTCCCATGACCAACCTTCATCGAATTCGGCCGTTATCAGTCGCAGTTCAACGGGCGGTTCCTTTTCCTCAATCCGTCGGCAATGCTTGCAGTTAGCTGGACATGGGCGACGAGATAGGGCGTCAGCATTTCCATGAACTCCGCCCTTTCGATGAACAATTTCGTAGTCGTATGACTGCAATCTTTCGATCCATCTCGCAACTTGTCCCTCGGGGCTTTTGAAGTTAAGTAGCCATCTCAACGATGCATGGTCCGTTCGAAGAACAAATTTCTGGCCATATAGGTACTTGTGGAACTGCTTGGTGGCCTCTATTATAGCCAATAGCTCCTTCCTGGTCACGCAGTAGTTCCTCTCACTTTTTGAAAGAACTCGACTGTAATACGAGAGGACTCTTTCTTCGCCATTGATCTGCTGGGAGAGTACAGCTCCAATACCGCCGTTGCTTGCATCGGTGTCAACTACAAACATTTTTCCGGGTTTCGGATACGCCAGTACGGGTGATTCACATAGCTTTTCCTTCAGGGTCTCAAAGGCTGTCTGGCATTGTTCATTCCAGACATACGGACGATTTTTCTCGGTTAGCTGATGGAGACACTTAGCTTTTTTGGCAAAGTCTTTGACGAATCTTCGATAGTAGGTTGCCAGACCCAGGAAACTTCGTAGTTGGCGCTTGTTGTTTGGTGTTGGCCAGCTTTTCACGGCTTCAATCTTCTCAGGGTCTGTTTTGACCCCTTCTGCTGATACGACATGTCCCAGGTATTTTACTTCAGCTGCGAAAAGGGTACACTTGTCGGGACTAAGTTTCAAATTTGCCAGTCGCAGTCGGGAGAAAACCTCTTCTAAGTTCCGCACATGCTCTTCGAACGTTCTCCCGATGACGATGATGTCATCTAGGTACACCAAGCAGGTTTTCCAGGTTAGACCACGTAGCACGTACTCCATCAAGCGTTCGAAAGTTGCTGGAGCATTGCAAAGCCCAAACGGCATCACCACAAATTGCCACAATCCGGTCCCAACTGAAAATGCGGTCTTCTCTCGGTCCTTCTTGTCAATTTCTACCTACCAGTAGCCACTCTTGAGATCGAGTGTAGAAAACCATTTTGCGTCGGCTAAAGTGTTCATGATGTTATCGATGCGTGGGAGCGGGTAACTATCTTGCTTAGTGACGTCGTTAAGCTGCCTATAGCCGACACAAAAGCGAGTGCTACCATCCTTTTTCTTTACTAGAACTACAGGCGCGGCCCATGGACTGACAGAAGGTTCAATAACGCCTTGTTTTTCCATGTCCGAGATCAGTGCGCTCACTTCTCCTTGTTTGGCTATAGGGAGACGTCTCAGTGCTTGTCGAATCGGCTTGGCTCCCTGTCTATCTATGACGTGAGTTACCATACTCGTTCGGCCTTGGTCATCCGGGCTTGTTGAGAAGATGTTACTGTACTTGGTGACCAGATCAGAGGCTCGTTTGAATAGCTGCACTGGCAATTTGACCTGCTTCAATATTGCAAACGTGGATTCCCGGGCTTTGTCTGTGTCTTGCCTCCTTTTCCAATGATGGTCGTGAGTAGCTTCCAAAGAGGTGATGGTGGAAACAGGCTGGCAGCTGCCGATGACTTCTCCCGCTTTGATGCTCGTGGTTGAGTCTGCGGTGTTAAGGACTCTAACCGGCACATATCCGTTCCTTAAAGATCTTACAAGGCATCGTCCTACAATCAAACTGCGCAATGCGGACGTCTTCGTTGGCTCTATCAGATAAGATCGGTGGTCTCCAGAATCACCATCAAGTTTGGCCCATACAATGCTTTCGGAAGAATTCGGTACATCAGTGTCAGTACATACCACTACATTCATCTTGGGAATTTGGACGCTGGGATCCTCCATCAGTACTTCGACATTCTGCCATTTCAATACACGTTTGCCCAAATCCAACGTGATTCCATGTGGTCGCAGAAAATCCATTCCGAGAATGCAGTCATCCATAATGTTCGCGACCAGAAAATTATGTCGGAACACAAGGTCTCCCAACTGTATCTGGAGGTTGACCTCTCCATGAACAGGTGCAGTTTCTCCCGTAGCTGTCCGTAGTGAGAAAATTCTGCCCTTGTGAAGTTGTTGCTGTCTAACTAGGTCTGGTCTGATAATCGATCGAGTTGCACCAGTGTCGATTGTTATGGTGCAGTGTTCTCCGTCAACTTGACCCGGAAGGGATAAGTCCGCTTCTCCACGATGTAGTCTTGACACGGTGATGGTGGTGCTGGGGACGTCGATCCTCCTAGCCAACGTCTGCCCCACGAAGTTGGCTCTTACATGTTTCCCGACCGCTTTGTTTGAAGGGCTTCCATTCTGGGCTCCTGACTCGGTCTGGATCTCCTCCTAGCTGCACACTCTGGACAATAGCTCGGTTTTCTTCGCTTCTTGCAGTCTCTTTGCAAGTGCCCCTTCTCTTCGCAATTCCAGCATCTAGGCGCACCATTTACATGCGGGTCTCGCTCAATTTCCACGCGCTCACACCTGCACTCGTCTGACACTACCTCTCGGACCCGGGCAGTGGTACGAGTCACATTTTTCGCTGCCTCAAAGTTCAGACTGTAAGCCGATGCGTCCTTAACAATTTGCCTTTGGGCTAAACGCACGGCTTGTTGCAATTCCGGGTCCTTTAGTGCGCTGATGAATGCTTCTGTCGCTGCATCATCTCGATGTTCTGGGTCGTAGGCCGGGCAAGCCAAAAGTGCTAGTCGCTCAATGTCTTGGGCTAGCTGCTGTAGGGTTTCACCAGACTTCTGCGTCCGATGCCTTAGCTGTGACCGATAAATCTGCTTCAGATGATCATCTCCATAACGCATGTCGAGCGCATTCATTATAGCATTCGAGTTTGAGTGCAATTCAACGGGGATCGTCTGCAACAGCTCGGCAGCTGGGCCTCTTAGAGCAAGAATCAATGCAGTTGCTCGTTGCTGCTCATTCCAGTGATTTATGCGAGCGGCTGCTTCGAACTGGGTTTTGTAAATAGTCCAGACCTTTTGCCCATCGAATATTGGTGCTTGCACATTTCTAGATGAGCTTTGCGCTGCGGTTATAATTGAGGCTGGTGAGGTGGTTACTACTGCCTTTACTGCTTCCAATTCCTTTTTCATGTTTTCCATCTCATTGTTGATTCTCTCCTCGACCTGGCTGACCTTTTCCTCGACCTGGTAAACCTTTTCCTCGACCTGGTCAACCTTTTCCTCGACGCCTTTAATTTGTTTGTTGAGACTACCGAGCTCCGCTTTTGTTTCGGTTGACTGTTTCTCCAGCTTCTGTGTGATGTCTGCCTTGATGTCTGCTTTGATTTCGATTGCTTGTTGGTCTAGCTTCGCTGATTGTTCATTTAGCTACGCAGCTAAACTGGATGTCTGTTCATTTAGCTGCGCTGATTGTTCACTTAGCTTCGCCGCTAAACTGGATGTCTGTTCATTTAGCTGCGCTGATTGTTCACTTAGTTTCGCTGTTAAATTGGATGACTGTTGTCGCTGCTCTTGCTGCATGAGCAAATATATATGTATTTATATATATATATATATATATATATATATATATATATATATATATATATATATATATATATATATATATATGTATATATACATATATATATCTATATATATATATATATCTATATATATATATATATATATATATATATATATATATATATATTTATATATATATATATATATATATATATATATATAAATATATATATATATATATATATACATATATATATATATATATATATATATATATATATATATATATATATATATATATATATATATATATATATGTATATATATATATATATTTATATATGTATATATATATAAATATCCATATATATATGTATATATATATATATATATAAAGTTATATATATATATATAAATATATATGTATATATACATATATATATGCATATAAATCTAAATATATATATATATATATATATACATATATATATATATATATATATATATATATATATATATATATAAATATATATATATATGTATATATATATATACATATAAATATATCTATGTGTGTGTGTATATATATCTAGATATGTATATATATATATATATATATATATATATATATATATATATATATATATACGTGTGTATATAATTCGCGTTATTGGTTCGCGGCCACTAATTTTAATGTTCCGGGAAAGTGAAAACGCAATGTCTTTTAATTAAAGTTAAAAGAGTTTATTTAATTAAATAAAATGCACAATAATCAGTTAACTTTTTCACTAATTTTAATTTTCACTATTAAAAAATCTAACACTTGTCCATAAATTTTTTATCGCAATTGTCTTCTAAATTACTTCACTATTACGAAACACACTATCGCAGTTCTTATCGCGGTCGAATGAATGAATCGCAGTTCTTATCGCGGTCGAATGAATGAATCCCCCATTCATTCAGCTCGCCCTTATATAGGGCCTCTACCTATTCACCCATTTCTCGTACATTGGCGAATGTTCTACCGAGAGGTACCTGGTAGATTCGAGCAAATTAATGAATGAAGTGACGTCACTTGCAGATGTTGATCATGCTTGTTGGGTTCTCGTGGGTTCGAGTAAATTCATTTGTTGACGTTCTTAATGATTATGAAAACAATTGCGACAGTAGCTCGCAGAATTATTTGTACATGTAACACTGCCCCCACCTCAGTTCTTTTCGCCCCGAAAAGATGTGTCGCTATTTGTAGTCAATTCTCCCTGGGTGTAATATGGGGCAAGACGGTCCAGATGCACGATTTTCATTTTAGCTCTCGGCTTACGATGTTCCTGTATTCGGTATACGACGTCGTTGATTCGCTTTGTAACTCGGTATGGTCCCTCCCAATTATGTTGCAACTTTGGAGACCTACCCTTTCTCCGTTGTGGGTTATATAGCCACACCAAGTCATCTTGCTGGAAGCCAGTAGAGTTAGCCTTGAGATCATACCTGGACTTCATGCGGTCAGTAGCCGATTCGAGGTATTTTCGCACTGTCCGATGTATCTGGTTCAACCGTTGTCTTAGATCACTTGCGTACTCCGAGATCGTTTGGGGTTTCTCAGGGGGTGTTCCGACCTTTATATCGGCGGGCAAACGAATAGTCTTTCCAAAAATGACTTTGGCTGGAGCTTGGCCCGTCGATGCATGTTCGGCAGCTCTGTACGCCATCAAAAATAGTGGGATATGTCGGTCCCAGTCCCTTTGGTTCTCGTCAACCATCTTGGCAAGGTGTTTATTGAGCGTGCCGTTGAACCGTTCGATCATTCCATCGGATTGGGGATGCAGCGGTGTTGTCCTCGTTTTCCGTATTCCAAGCAGTTCGCACATTTCGCCAAAAACTAGTGACTCAAAGTTTCGGCCTTGATCCGAATGTAGTTCACAAGGCACGCCGTACCTGCTGACCCAATTTAACACTAGCTGTTCGGCTACAGTAGTTGCTTCCAGGTTGGGAATGGGGTAGACCTCGGGCCACTTGCTGAAATAATCAGCTACGACCAGCGTGTATCGATTTCCCCATTCAGATTCAGGAAAGGGTCCAAATACAAATAATTCTGCGAGCTACTGTCGCAATTGTTTTCACAACAATGAAGAACACGAATTTACTCGAAACCACGAGAACCCAACAAGCATGAACAACATCTGAAAGTGAGTCACTGCTCCATTCATTTGCTGTCGCTCGAATGTTCCCGCGAACTCGCCAATGTACGAGAACTGGGTTGAATGACTACAGACCCTATATAAAGGCGAGCTGAATGAATGGGGGGATCATCATTCATTCGACCGCGATAAGAACTGCGATAGTGTGTTTCGTAATAGTGAAGTGATTTAGAAGACAATTGCGATAAGAAATTTATGGACAAGTGTTAGATTTTTTTAATAGTGAAAATTAAAATAAGTGAAAGTGTTAAACTGATTATTGTGCATTTTTGGTAATTAAATAAACTCTTTTAACTAAAATTAAAAGACATTGCGTTTTCACTTTCCCGGAACGTTAAAATTATTGGCCGCAAACCAAAACAAGCGACAGTGGTGTCGAGAAGTGAGATTAAAATTTTGAAAGTGAAAAGTTGAACATTTTTATAGTGCACAATAGTAAAATTTTAAGAAACATTGAAAATGCCACGAAGCCTAAACTTAAAAATTAATGAATTGACCATGTCGGAGCTTAAGGAAGAGTTGGAACAGCGAAACCTGGCTACGCAAGGTACAAAGGCCACACTGATTGCACGCTTGCGTGACGCAATTGAATCGGAAGGCGCGTATCTGGATTCGGGTGAGCCCTCAGATGCAGAAAAAGGCACAGAAGGTGGTGAAGCAGAAACATCAAAACCAAAGGAACCAAAAAATGCGCTGATGCAAATGTTCATGCTGATGCAGCAAGAGCAGCGACAACAGTCATCTTATTTAACTGCGAAGCTAGATGAACAGTCAGCGAAGCTTAATGAACAATCAGCGAAGCTGAATCAACAAGCGATCGAAATCAAGGCAGATTTTCAAAATCAGTCCACCGAAATAAAAGCGGAGCTCGGTAATCTTAACAAACAAATTAAAGCCGTCGAGGAAAAGGTTGACCAGGTCGAGGAAAAGGTTTACCAGGTCGAGGAAAAGGTCAGCCAGGTCGAGAGAAAGGTCAGCCAAGTCGAAGAGAGAATGAACCACGAGATGGAAAAAGTGAAAAAAGAATTGGAAGCTGCGAAGGCAGTAGCAACCACTTCACCAGCCCCGCTTGTAACCGCAGCGCAAAGCACATCCAGAAATGTGCAAGCACCAATATTCGATGGGCAAACGGTCTGGAGTATTTACAAGACCCACTTTGAAGCCGCCCCAAGGGCAAATCACTGGAATGAACAGGACCGAGCAACTGCGCTGATTCTTGCTCTAAGAGGCCCAGCTGCCGAGCTGTTGCAGACGATCCCCGATGAATTACACTCAAACCCGAATGCTATAATGAATGCGCTCGACATGCGTTATGGAGACGATCATCTGAAGCAGATTTATCGGTCACAGCTAAGGCATCGGACGCAGAAGTCTGGTGAAACCTTACAGCAGCTAGCCCAAGACATTGAGCGACTAGCACTTTTGGCTTACCCAGCCTACGACCCAGGACGTCGAGATGATGCAGCGACAGAAGCATTCATCAGCGCACTAAAGGACCCGGAATTGCAACAAGCCGTGCGCTTAGCTCAAAAGCAAACAGTTAAGGCCGCATGGGCTTACAGTCTGAACTTTGAGGCAGCGAAAAATGTGACTCGTACCACCGCCCGGGTTCGTGAGGTAGTGTCAGACGAGTGCAGGTGTGAGCGCGTGGAAATTGAGCGAGACCCGCATGTAAATGGTGCGCCTAGATGCTGGAATTGTGGAGAGAAGGGGCACCTACAAAGAGACTGCAAGAAGCGAAGAAAACCGAGCTATTGTCCAGGGTGTGCAGCTAGAAGGAGATCCAGACCGAGTCAGGAGCCCAGAATGGAAACCCTTCAAACAGAGGGGTCGGGAAACATGTAAGAGCCAACTTCGTGGGGCAGAGATTGGCTAGGAGGATCGACGTCCCCAGCACCACCATCACCGTGTCAAGACTACATCGTGGAGAAGCGGACTTATGCCTTCCGGGTCAAGCTAACGGAGAAAACTGCACCATAACAATCGACACTGGTGCAACCCGATCGATTATCAGACCAGACCTAGTTAGACAGCAACAACTTCACAAGGGCAGAATTTTCTCACTACGGACAGCTACGGGAGAAACTGCACCTGTTCATGGAGAGGTCAACCTCCAGATACAGTTGGGAGAACTTGTGTTCCGACATAATTTTCTGGTCGCGAACATTATGGATGACTGCATTCTCGGAATGGATTTTCTGCGACCACATGGAATCACGTTGGATTTGGGCAAACGTGTATTGAAATGGCAGAATGTCGAAGTACTGATGGAGGATCCCAGCGTCCAAATTCCCAAGATGAATGTAGTGGTATGTACTGACACTGATGTACCGAATTCTTCCAAAAGCATTGTATGGGCCAAGCTTGAAAGTGATTCTGGAGACCACCGATCTTATCTGATAGAGCCAACGAAGACGTCCGCATTGCGCAGTTTGATTGTAGGACGATGCCTTGTAAGATCTTTAAGGAACGGATATGTGCCGGTTAGAGTCCTTAACACCGCAGACTCAACCACGAGCATCAAAGCGGGAGAAGTCATCGGCAGCTGCCAGCCTGTTTCCACCATCACCTCTTTGGAAGCTACTCACGACCATCATTGGAAAAGGAGGCAAGACACAGACAAAGCCCGGCAACCCACGGCATGAATATTGAAGCAGGTCAAATTGCCAGTGCAGCTATTCAAACGAGCCTCTGATCTGGTCATCAAGTGCAGTGACATCTTCTCAACAAGCCCAGATGACCAAGGCCGAACGGCTCTGGTAACTCACGTCATAGATACACAGGGAGCCAAGCCGATTCGACAAGCACCGAGACGTCTCCCTATAGCCAAACAAGGAGAAGTGAGCGCACTGATCTCGGACATGGAAAAACAAGGCGTTATTGAAAGAAAAAGGATGGTAGCACTCGTTTTTGTGTCGACTATAGGCAGCTTAACGACATCACTAAGAAAGATAGTTACCCGCTCCCATGCATCGATGACATCATGGACACTTTAGCCGACGCAAAATGGTTTTCTACACTCGATCTCAAGAGTG